>VDFB02270651.1:319541300-319613535 GCA_007258455.2 Sequoia sempervirens | reverse complement strand
AAACCTTCTCTCCTCTACCCTCAGCACTCTTCCCATCTCCCTTCCCCCTCCTAATTCTCTCTCTCCCTCTCTCTCTACCTCTCCCCTTCTTCTCCTCTACCCCTCTCCCTTCCCCCTCCTAATTCTTTCTCTCTATATCTCTCTCTCATTTTCCCTCCTTTTCACCCTCTCTCTCTCTCTCCCTTCCCCCTCCTAATTCTCTCTCTCCCCCTCTCTTTGTCTCTCCCCCTCTCTCTCTCTCCCTTTCCCTCTCTCTCTCCCTTTCCCTCTCTCTCTCTCTCCCTTTCCTCCTCTCTCCCTCTCCCTCTCTCTCTCTTTCCCACCCTCCACCTCCTAATTACTCTTGGGTATATGTGTGCAAAAATCGGATATCCGATTTACAGAACAAAAATATTACATTTTAAAATGTTTTTCAAATTAGATATTAGACACGAATTGGATATCCAAAACAAATCGGATATCCGATTTGTAGTACTTTGGCTTCGGCATTGCTATGGAGCAATGTAGAGATATCCAACCCAAAAATAAAGTTAACTCAGGATTTTCACCTTTTTTGCGAGTTCAAAATGCTACTTTTTTCATGTTGCCACTTTTTGGCCCATCATGATCCTACACATACCCAGGTCTAAATCAGGTAGTTGTTGTTGCTAAGGTGGATTGAACTCCTTTCTTTGAAGGCCATACACTTATGATTGGGTTAAGTGTTCTTTTCTTTAGAAAATTCCTATTTCCTTTTTGATAGGTAAATTATGATTTGATTAGATGGGTTATGAAGCACTTATTTCAAACAAATATCTTTATGAAAGAAGTATATTAGCATGAAGTTAAATATGATTTGTATTCCAATGTAAAAACTACAAAGAATGGAAACAATTCTTTCAACACATAAACTATTATGTAGTAGTCAATTAAAATGAAAAAGCTTACTCTATATTAGTTAGGATACACAACTAAGAAAATGATCTAAAGTGACATATTTATCCTAGAGGAACTAAGTATATAGTATACAAGGAAAACCAACAAACCCACAACTACCTCTATTTTGAAGGAGTTTAGTTTTCTCCCCTTCCTGATCTCACTAATATTGTCTAATTATTTTAAAGAGATGAAGGGTCATAACACAAATTTATTCAATCCAGTAAATAGCTTGGTTAATGTAACTTGAAAAAAACAACAAAACAATTGCTACATTTGGCATTTCATGTTGAATGAAGAGTGGTGACAATAATCTACCTATAGTTTAATAAAACATTATTATACTCTTACCAACATATACTATTGTATGCTTGCATGGCTTCTTAGTTAATATATGGGGAGATAGAGATAGATGGGGAGAGAAAGAGAGAGAGATAGAGATATATGGGAACAGAAAGAGAGATGGAGATATATAGTAAGAGAAAGGAAGAGAGGTGGAGATAGAGAGTCAATGGATAGGGGAGATAGGGACAGAGAGATGGTGAGAGAAAGAGAGGGGGAGATAGAGAGGGGGAGGGAGAGAAAGGGCTACATATAGAAAGAGATGGAGAGAGGAGTGAGAGGGAGATAAAAAGAGAAATAGAGATATAGAAAGTGACAGGGAGAGATATATCAATCACCCTCCCTATATCTCTATCTATTCATCCTTATCTCTTTATCTCTCTACCCCTCTCTATCTCTTTGTCTCCATTTCTATTTGTATGTTTGTCATTATCTCCCTCTCTCTCTATATTTTCTTCCCTATATTTATCGTTGTCTCCTTAAGTGTGTAATGGGTACATTGAAGAGGTCCTAAAAGAGAATTATCATATCTTTAATCAAATGGCTTGCTACCTTGAGCATAACTCCCCAAGGACACATGCCATCCTTGGATTGTTGATATGAAACAACCAATCAAAATTTTGTTTCTCTCTCTCATATTAATGTTTATTACTATTATATCAAATATATATTATATTAATTATATTTTGTATTATATAAAAATATACTTATTATTAATTATAATAATTTTATACGTATTTAATAATTTTGTTAAAGAATATAGTATATAATTATAATAGGTTGAATAATTATATTATTTATTATGTAAAATATAGCTAATATATACTGAACTATATTGTAGAATATTAAAACCTAGCTAAATGGTGCGAAAATTTTCAACTTAATTAACAGACTATAAAACCTAACGAAACAAGGTTGTAGCTCGTTAAATTGGAGAAGTGAAAGGTCAATACAAGCATCGAGGAAGAGTTTGGAGTAGTTAAAAAAAGGTCAATGCCAGCGCTGAGGAAGAGTTTGGAGTAGTGAAAACAAGGTCAATGCTAGCGCCGATGAAGAGTTTGGAGTAGTGAAAACAAGGTCAATGCCAGTGCCGAGGAAGAGTTTGGAGTAGTGAAAACAAGGTCAATACTAGTGCCGAGGAAGAGTTTGGAGTTCAAACAGGGTCAATACCAGTGCTGACGAAGAGTTTGGAGGAGTGAAAACAAGGTCAATATCAACACCGAGGAAGAGTTTGGAGGAGTGAAAACAAGGTCAATACCAATGCTGAGGAAGAGTTTGGAGTTAAAACAAGGTCAATACCAGCACCAACGAAGAGTTTGGAGGAGTGAAAACAAGGTCAATATCAGTGCCAAGGAAGAGTTTGGAGGAGTGAATACAAGGTCAATACCAAGGGGCAATGAGTATTGTAAGTTTGGCACCCCCAATTCTCTTTAACCTTCAATTTTCATGCCTAGTTTCCAAAGATCTTCTCGTACATTGGCACCCCCATTCTCATGAAATGGTATAAGATAAGACAAAAAAAAATAGCTTAGTCTTTCACATTTTTATCCACCAGCTTCAGGTCTTGGCAAAACTCCCATAATCTACGCACATTTTGGTTGAGGTCTAGGATTTCATCACACATAGCCTTCATTGCATGAGTCTAAAGCAATTGTAGACTTAGCCCAAGTATATTCTAGGATAAGGTAGATCTTATGAATGGAAATAGAGGCATACAATTCTTATTTAATACCTCCACCACAAACATATGCAAGGTGTTGGTTGTTTTTATGGTAAGCAGGTTGATCTTCTAATCTACCTATGGAATTTCCAATTCCAATAAAGGGCAGCTAGAAGGACCTGGACCAGCTGATGAGGATTTGAAAGACCTCCTACACTTTGGGCTATGCAAGACCCGGGAGGGTGATCCCTTAATGCATTTACAACCTCTGCACCATCATCATAAACAACATTAACAACAAAAAATAATCTCATTTAATAGCTCAACATCTCAACATAATAGGATAATACCAAATAGAATTGGTTGTTTATCAATAATATCAACTATTTGGAGCATGAGATAACTACAACAACATTTCACAATATAAGATAGTCATTGATTTGCAATTTGTAGCAAGCTATAGGTAAAGGAAAAAAAATATTGAACCATACAAATAATTAAAACTTAGATCAGTGCCATATATCCATTGGAGGAGTCAAATTTATAAGCATCTAAGGGTTTATGATAGATTTAACACATAACATATAAGATCCTTGATAACATTGCTTTACAATCTCATCAATATGTATTCTAACCCAATACTACTTCTCAAATCCTTATACATAACCTATCCACCTACAATCCCATTCAAGCATTAGAATTAATTCCTTGAATTAAACCTAAAACAAGAATCATACACGCCACAACAGTGAGATGAACAAAACAATCCTTGATCATTTTATTCAAAATTCAAATATGCTTGTACAATGGAGAGACATGAGTTTGAATTAATCATATCAATTCAAATGCCAGTACTGTCATAAAACATCAAATCCCCATGAATTCAAAACCTACTACAAAATGACTCAAAACCTAAATTGCATTTTCCCTAAAACCATAAGACTTTACAATTTTCTCTGCAACTTCATCTAGACTCGACCAAAAATATCTAACTTGCTAACCCATACTTTTGGCCTTGAAATCCTTCTTATAGAAAAAGGAGCAAACAAGCATCGAGCCATAAAGCACACACGTCACCAGCCAATTGGACCGCCTTGTGATATTCCAAAAAAATTTTACAACAACAATCTCCCCAGAGAATCTTCTTTTTCATCGTGCCTACTGAGAATGGTTGATGCAGCAACAAAAATCTTCAAGAATTTCGTGCCTAGACTGTCACCAAAGAACAAAACTAGAATCTGTTGTAACTGCAATAGCTGATTTCTCAACTGTTAGCAACCTACTTTGTTTCACTCTTCCTCAGTTAAATATACATTTACCCATTTCTGGTACTCTTCATCAGTTGGCCAATCAAAATTTATCACATCATTCACCTTGATACTATAAGGTTTGTACTTAACTGCCACCTGATTTGCTTCTCTTTCAAAAGGCTCTAAGAATGAGCTGGTGCTAATGATTTTGTCCATACAGCTCACCAACAAGTCATAATTTGAGTTACCCTATTTTTGAGGGTTTTGTAGTCGAAACATGATATAAAGGGGCTCTTACACTTTTTGTGATTACTGTAGCTTGCGTAAGAGGCCCCATGGATACTGTTGTAATTGTAGGATGCATGAATACGGCGTAGGATGAGAAATAACGAAGGTATAGCTGTTTTCCTCATTAGTTTTGTGAAGAAAAGCATGTGAAATGAGAGGTTCATGCCTAGGTTTCATCAAAACATGTATGGGAGATCTGATTTTATAATTTTTTATCCATGTGCAAACCTAATGGGTTGTTTTTGAACACTAAATATAAATGATATACATACACACACACACACACACACACACACATATATATATATATATATGTATGTATGTATGTATGTATGTATGTATGTATTTATGTATGTATATGTATGTTTAAATTTAAATGTAAATGCAATTACTGGATGCTCTTCTAGAACAATAAATTCAACATATCATTAAAGAAATCTATATCTATGTATATAAATGTGTATTTCTAAATGCAAGTGTAAATGCAAAGAGTATATGGTTTTGTAGTGTTATAGATACAACATATCCATAAATTGATGTAATTGAAATTCTAAAGTCTTCAACACATATAATATGAAATCAATCAAACTATTAAACTACATGAGAAATAAATAAAAACAATAAATGCATATGTATGTGTATTTGTAAATGTAAGTGTAAAATAAATAATACTAAAAATTATAAAAGAATACAAGGAAAGGTCTCCTCCCTTCTTGGTAGTGATACCCTCCTCTACACACAACCCTTAAAAATTATGAATAGAGGAATATAATCTTTGAAGAACTCAAATTTGATTCTCTCCTACTTGATGCAATTAGTCATTTTATCCTTACAAACATTTATAGTGATTACTAGAGGCACATAGACAAATTATTCATAATAGAAGAATTTGATCATACTTTTCCAATGATGGCATTATGAGAAAACCTTAAGTTAAATAAATAATTTCTAGCTAAGTTCTTTAAATCATGTCCAACCATATAAGAGAAGATCATTGCTATGTGTACCTAGATACCATGGAGAAAGGCTCTTTGGGCTCTTTCATGAATCATCCTACCTTAAAACATACGAAAAGTCTCTTAGCAATTATACATAGGAAGATTTAAGATGAGTTAAAAAAAAATTATTGCCAAAGCATAAACTTATGATGACTTAACTAGGCCTAGTATGCACTCCCTCCCCGTTAACCACTTAGACATATGGAAATTAAATGTAAATTTGCTGCTATTTTTAGTCATGTAGGTGTCCAATAAACCACTTGATGGTGTTTCCTATTGTGCAATTTTGCACACACGCCCCACTCGGAGTAGGGACCCTCTTTTTTTTGATTTCTGATGTCTCTTTGACCTTTGGTTTTTATTGGATTTGTCCTTTCGAGGTCTTGGGATGTTGGTCTTGTTGGTCTTGGTCTTGCCTTGAGGGTTGGATTGATCAAACTTGGTTTTTATGGGAAGTCCGGGTTTTGCCCTGGATCCGAGATTTTCCGGTTTACCCAGATTTTCCCGGGTCCTGGTTCATCGCCTGTCAATGTTGGATTTTCTGAAGTCTAGGTTTCTACTTGGATCTGGGATTTTCCGACTCTGGCAGATTTTCCCGAACTTCGTCGGAGTCCCGAAGGATGCGTTATCTGTGGAATTTGTGCTCACCCGGATTATCCATTTGGCTTGGTTTTTTCCAAAATTCAGTTTTGGGCTTGGGTTTCTGAATTTCCTCAATATGTCTTGTCATTCATTAATGCTCGAAGTACGTCTTCTCTGGCATGAGTGCGGGTGGATTTAAGGTCTTTTGGCACTCTTTGATTTCATTATTCATTTACTATTTTCTCTGGCGCCTGAGTTTGTTCTTCTTGAGCTTTGATTGTTGGATTCAGTTTGCTTGCGTGTGGATTGCTTGAGCACTGGTGTTGAGTATTTCCATCGCTAGGGCACCTTGTTTTGCAGTGACTTCTTCAGGCTCGAGCTTCATTCGGAGTTGATCCCTGGTAAGCCATTATTGACTTCATCTTTTTGTTTACGCTTTGATTAAATTTGTCAAGTTATTGAATGGTGGTTATTTGGGTCGGCCCTTGCTTGTTTCATGATTATATATTTAGCGAATTAGGGTTTGACCTACCTCTTCATGGGTTTTATCACCCGCACTATGCATCCCTTCGTTTACTGATTGAATGTCAGGTATATTCCTGTGGCTAGGTATTTCTGTTAGGGCCTTGGCTTCTTGGCGCGTAGTCTATTATATTGCAAAGTTAGGGTTTCAATAGGTTTTCCTGAATTAGTTAAGATTGTTGGAGTTGTCGTGACTTTCATGTATTGCATCTAGCTCAACCTTTTTCGTAGAATTTGAGACCCTGGTGTGCTCTAGTTTAAGCGTCTTGAGGGAGAGTGCCTGAAATTTTGAAGCCTGCCCTAGTTTTCATGGCGGATGTTTAGCTGATTAACTTAAGGACATCATTGTTTCGTCATGGGGATCAGTTACTTGAGAGTTTTTGGGAATTTAAATTCATGTGCAATCGAAATCTGACTTATTGGGATTGATTTTATGTCCATTGGAATCCGAATAGGGAGGTTTATATGATCATTCGATTAATGGTTTACACGTTAAATGATCGTCAGGTTTCTGAGGTGTCTGCGGAATTTCTGCACACTCGGATTTTCCTGGTTTCTACCATTTCCTCGGAGTATGATGAGTTCCAGAATTTTGAGCTACCCGTGGAAGTCTGACCTAGCCAGATTTTTCTGGTTTTTCACTTGGTTCCACTTCTTTTTGATTTTCGAAATTGGGATAATGAATTAAATGTTAAATGATGATCTCTTGTTGCTAAATGAATGAATCTTATAATAATCACACATCTCTTTTGTCCATATTAATGATTTATTTGACGAATGATGCCTTGGTAGTAGGAGTCCGTCTGGGTCGGATTTCTCTGAATTCCGCCTCGACAGGATTTTCCCGGATTACTTCATCTTCCCAGATTTTTGAGATTGATGATTAATGATTGATCTTAATTATTTCATGTGATTTCAAGGCCAACCTTTGATTGAAATGTGGATGATAATTGGATTTTCATGAGGTTCTTTTGTGAATGTAGGCTGAATCAAGCAAAGCAGCGGTAGGAAAGTCCAAAGGTGATATAGAAGGATCCTCGGTTACGGAGGCAGAAAGAACAAGGCTGGATATGAAGAGTTAGTTGCCTGATAGTAAGATAGCTTCAGTCTGGTTTGAGGTCTCCGATACTAATGTAGGAGCATGGAGATATGAAGAGTTCAAGGAAAGGATAACTCAGAAGGATTTATCAGCCCTGACCAAGGGAATGATGAAATCCAGACTGACCCATGTAGCAGGATTCGCTCCTGCGGTTCAGTGCTATGAATTGATATTGGAGTGTGCCCGACAATATGACTTTGATACGCAGAGGGTCATTAGCACTGAGGGAAGAGTATTGGAAAACTTCAATCCAGTTTCTATTGCCCAAGCATTTGATATGCCGGACTTACCATGTGTGTGTGCCTTGGACATGGACTTGGCTAGAACTTACTATGAGGATGAGCCTACTAAAGCCCAACAGATGATTAATTCCTGGTTGGAGAAACTAAAGTCTCATTTTTCCAAGCTGCCCAAGCAGTTACATAGGATCAAGTTCTGACAAGACATATATGATGCAATTACACTATTGAGCAGAGTGGCGGGCTTGAGGAGTGCTGGGGTATTGGAGAATTGGATGGTGCATGTCATTAATAGTATTGAACAAGGCATCAATTACCATTGGGTAGGGCTCATCAGTGCAATGATTGACAGGCAGCTAAGAGATGTGTTGGAGACAAAGAAATTTACCATGTCATCTTATGTGGAATATGTACTTGCTTGATTTTATCCATATAGGGGATTGAATCCAAAAGGAACATTTGGGCAAGATGTCATTTATGAAGTGTACCCTGAGTTGCACCTAGGAAATCAGAATTATAGAAGAGCAAATGATGCATTTACTATGCATATTACTAGGCTGCTTCAAAATGCAGAACATGTGAGAATTTCTGATGGAGCCAAAGAGCTGATCAAAAAATACAGAGCATGGTTTATACAATTTCCCACCTTCTCTTACATTAGAATTGATGGATGTCTGACTGCTCCATATAGATTGCCAAGGTATCCTACCGACCATGTCATACTTTTGGAAGTGACTAGGGAGATATGTGACTTTGATGCTGTTGTCAAAAGAGAGGAGCACAAGACAAGATTTGGTGGGGACTTCCCTTTGAAAATTGGTATAGCTGAGGTTTTCCCTTCAATCCAATCGGCTCATGCATCATGGGAGGAATTGAATACTTATGGTTTCTCTTTCCATTCTAAGAGGACAAACTTTGATATTACTGGTGGAGCACAGAAGAAGGCTACCAAAGAATATCGCCACAAAGATGACCTAGAGGATTATTGGGTGAACATCAAAGATGACTTTGAGGCGAGAAAGAAAAGATATTCTAGGCTTCTAGTTGATGTGACTAGAATGTACAATGTCAAGTTGATTCCTGACCAGTTAGAGGATGATGGGAATTTAGTTCAGGATCATGCATATGAGTCAGTCAAGGACAGGTCTACTGGAGAGATAAACTAGTCTGAAAATGAGGTAACCGAGTTGGAAGAATTAATGGCTCCTATTATGAAATTTACCAAGCCATGGTTGAAGCATAAAGTATGGGAATTGGAAAGCGAGAAGGTACCTTGTACCTTTAATTTGATGGGAAATCTGAATGCTCTTTCCAACTCAGAGGAATCTGGTGAAGATGATTCCAAAGGAAAAACTAAGGTAAGCTCACCTTTTAAGATTAAAATCAGAGGCCCTAAGGAGAGTGAGCCTGAACAGAAAAGGAAACCCAAGGGAAAGAAGAGGAGTTGAACGTTGAAAATAGGTAAGTCTACAGAAGAGGAGGAATTTGGGAAAATCGAGAAAGAAGATACTCCTCCAGAGCCAAAAAGGGCGAGGATAACTAGGGTTCAAAGAAGAAAGATCAAGGAACGTCCAAGGTTAAGGAAGACCCTCCTATGGTTGATGTGGAGAGCTCGGGAGGGAAACCCCAAGTTTATTCGAGGAGGTCAAGGACTCCATCTCCCAAGGAGACCATACAAAAGACAGATCCTCTTCCAATGGCATCCCCTGTGGAACAACAGAAGGCTACCTCTCCCCCATCGAGTATACCTAAGCAGATAATTCATGAAGAGCATGAGACCAGTGGGGAAGCGAAATCATTCAAGGAAGGGGAACTTTATAGTGCAGCCGCTGAGCTTGAATTAGGAGATGTGGAAATGCACTCTTCTCTGTTGGTTCAGTATGAGGATTCTCTTGTGAGCAGTAAAGATAATAAATCCCCTGAGAAGGGGGATGTCCTTGTTAAGACTCCATCACCCCTACAAGAGGAAGAACTCGAGTTGGGGAATCAAGGTGATCAACCTCCTGAAAAGGAAAAGGATGAGACAGTGGAATAGCATGAAGAGGTCAAGAAAGATGAAGTCTAGGTGGATCCTGCTATTCCGGATTGGTTAGATAAAGAAATCAGGAGGAAGCAGGTCATTGTTGAGGACACACCTCTCAACTGGGATGAAATGTTGGACAAGATTGGAAAAGGAAAGAAGAAGGCAGCCAAGGTGGTTTCAAAGATCGAAAGGGATGAGGATAGTAACAGGGTCATTCATATTGCTACTCTTGCTGCTGATAAGGGTAGAGACGAGGTCATTGGGAAAGATTATAATGTACAGACCATCAATCTTGGGCCTGCCTCCATGGAGCAAGATATTGAAGAATATGAGGGGTCCAGTGCGGTGATAATTGGAAGATTAAGGAAGGAAACACAGTCCAAGCATGAGCTAAAGAAGGAGAATGAAAGGCTAAGGAAATGTTTAGAAGATTTAATGAAGCCTTTGCAATCTTTTCACCCATCTTCTTCTGCTGATGCTGGTTTCTTGCCAAAGGAGACCATCTCTAAAATAGAAAGGATGAAAGCCTCTACCGAGGCTTCAATAGATTGGTTGAAGGAGGTACAGACCAAGGGAGATGATGCAATAAAGGAAATCCTTTCAACTGGAAAGGATGCAATAAGAGCTAAGGATTTATTAGAGCATGTTTTATCTCAGGACAAGGAGGATATTGACCTTTTATTGTAGAAAGCTAAAGTGATCATGGAGTATGGTAGGGATCAATTGGTTGTAGATGGAATCCTTTCTTCATCTAGGGTTAATGAGCCTTGGGAATGGCTTGAAGCCTTGCAAGTTCGACAGAAAGCCATCAAGAAGATCTACAAGCAAAAGAAGCAGGTGGATGGTAATCTAACTGGTGTTTATGATGGATGCATTGCCTTTTTTGAAATAATGACTGGCAGGAGGAAGATTTCCCCTAAGTACTTGAGCTTAGAACAATTGAGGGAATGGTGGCATGATGTCTATGCCCCTAATTCTGAAAATGTTGTAACAGGGCACCAATTGGATGATGCGGCAACTTACTTGGCTATGATGGACAAGTACCAAGTGCATAGGAGTGAGTGGGATAAAATTATTAAGCAGTCAAAGGAAGAAATTGGCTCCATTGAATGTCGTTTCAAAATCCTACCCTTTTCACCTGTTGCCGAGTTGGATAGGGTGTTTTTGAAGGTTCATGAATCGCCGGATCAGAACAAGGATAAGGGAGGTGGTAGTTAATGCCAACTTTGAGATTTGTGCTTCCCTATT
Source organism: Sequoia sempervirens (assembly GCA_007258455.2). NCBI lineage: Eukaryota > Viridiplantae > Streptophyta > Pinopsida > Cupressales > Cupressaceae > Sequoia > Sequoia sempervirens. Next base: position 319,602,369 of record VDFB02270651.1, on the reverse strand, counting down.
ATTATGGGGCGTGTGTTGATCCAAGCTGCATTGAGGAAAGTGTTTGGGCCGACCTTGATGATGTATCGGCATTTAATGTGTGCCTTATTTTGAAATTCCTGAGGCCGACTTGTTTTGACTATTTTATTTTGTAAATGTTTGGCTGGGCCGACATGTTTGAGGATTCTCTATAAAGGGCATTCCTGCCTCATTTTTAAGGGGTTAGTTAGAGAGATAATAGAGACAAGCTAGATTAAGAAGGAGCTAGAGCATTCTATAGTAGAGATAGTAGTTAGTTCTCTTGAGCAAGTGCTATAACAGAACAGTGGAATTGTTGCTATATCTTGGTGATCTAATACAATTGAAGGCATTGTGGTTTCTCTGGTGAATTATTTTGTGTTAGTTTATCTTGCATGGTTCTTGTCATTCCATCATTTGAGATTGCTTGAAGAAATTGGATTAGTGTTAGATTCAGAAGTGGATTAGTTTGGTGAATAATGTTCATGATCTCATACTTGGAATGTTTGTAGCAATCTCTGGTCTATACTCCCAATAACTATCTGATTGTAGTAGACTGGTGAAGTCAACCTGGACCATACATCTATTTGTGCTTAGTTCGATTGTGGATGAATATCTATGATTTGAAAATCTATATGCCTTAGGAGATTGCACCGTTCTTGTGATATTGCATTGTGGGTTAAGCAAGAATTGGTTATTCAAGATTGGTCCATTCCAGATATCTGTCATTCACATTGTTCATCCTAGAAATAGTTTAGATTTCATTATATCCCTTGCACCCTCATTTTTTCTGTTTCTTTATTATTCGGTTAGATTTAGGATCTAAGATCATCATATTGTAGGATTTGATAAATTAGAAAGATATAGTTTGCTTGTAGTAAGGTCCGATTGTGATTACCAACATTTTCACATATTATCTAAGTTGTTTATGCATTGTCATGACCTGACACCCGAGAGACCTTGAGGTGATTTTCTGTAATTTTTTGTTGAAGGTTATCTTTCAAGAGAGATAGAATATTACTTTCTGTCTGAGTTGTTGCTGTGCAGAAAACAACATCAACATTTCCCTTCAAGTTTATTTACTTGAATGAAGAGAAAAAGTCTTTTGATTACAATTAGAGAATACATTTGAGGCCTTGGTTGTGTAACTAGTGGACCATAGTCACGTGTAAAACTTGTTACAAAGTTTGGGAGTTAAAACATTAAGTAGATTTGATTTGTGACAGACACATTTGGACGGTAGTAACAATAACTTACAATCTATCAAGACTTGATTACCTTATAACCTGTGAAATTCTAGCGATGAAATAATAGATTAATCATAATGCCACCTTAGGATCACATCACCATGAAAGAACTTCATCCAACATCCTTATGAGTGCAAGTACCACCAAATAGGTATTTGTCAAATATGTCTTCCTCGAGTGAGGGAAATTCAGGAAGAGAAGAGGAAAGTGAGACATGTAGTATGTCTAAAAGAGGGAGATCAAATAGAGGTCAAAATATTAGAAGAAGATTATGTAAACGCATGGAATTTTTTCTTGTTGAAGGGGGGTCATGTTCTTATGATGATGAGAGAATAGGCGATGTCGAGGTGCCCTTGAGGTACAAACATCTATGGAAACAATGGGTACCCAAGGAACTTCCTCCAATAAACACTGATTTTTGTGTCATTAAGAGGATATATCACATAGCACCATCATCATTACATGGTCTAGGCCTATTTTTCATGGACAACATAAAGGTCTATTACAAAAAATTTACTGAATTGATGGAGTATGTTAGACCCTGTTACAGTTACAAAGATTGGATGCAGCTGGTTCGATATACACGAAGTATGCATATGTATGATCTGTCAACAAATTATATATAGCTAAAAGATAAGGATCAAAATAAAGGAGTGGCTATGTACATTGATGGAAGGCCAAAAGCATCAGGGAATATTGTAGGGTTTATAAACAATACATGACCTGGGTCAATAAATAAGCAACCCAATTGTATATTTGAGGCGCGCGAGGGAAACCATGTATTCGTATGTGTGATAAAATCAATAACTATATGGGAAGAGTTGCTAATTGATTACAATTTGAATCTCTTAGTTACAAACATAGCTACTATGGGGGTGGTACATAGTATGTACCATTTTACCCAACCTCCAATTAATAACTCCAATATACCATTTTATTCTTATATTTTTTTTTGTAAGTCTATTGGTTTCATTTCGGTAATTTTTTTTATATTTAATTTTTGTCACAGTGGGACATTGATCATATAGAGAAGGCTCCTACCTAGAGCACATATTGCAATTTATCTTCACACCCTTCTACCCGACAGGTTTACCTCATTGTAATTGTACAAATTAGATATGAACAAAATGTTTTATTATTATGTTGTTTTGATAAGTTTATTGGGTTAATTTCAATAATGTTTTTAATATTCTTGTTGCAGTCAACTGATCGGGGAAAGGCACTAGCAGTACAAGAGATCATCCATAGGGAGGTGCAATCAATATTATGTGATGATGAAATTTCTTATTCAACAAACCCTCTTGATATGATAAGGAAGACCCAAAAAAAATGCAATGAAGAAATCCTTAAGTTGTTATTCATAGTGCTTGAAATAGATGAGATAAGAGAGAGGGTTATTGACTGAGAGATCACAAAAATTGCAAGTAAGTTGTCATGAGGTCTTTAATTATAACATAAGTTCATTCATGGTTTTATATTTTGTACTCTTTTATATCATGAACTAAAATATGTGTTTTTTTTACTGTATTTTTTGCATCCTCATGATGCTCCTGGCCATGATCAGGGTACTATAAGTGTTGCCCGAGGAGTAGGGGTTGGTACAAGTGTCCATCCTAATCTTCCTATGCATACATCACATTATCTAACCCCGTCATCCATGCCTATATTGTCCTCTGAAATTTCAGCAACACATACCATGCAAGCATTTGTTAGTGCACCCTCTGGCGGCGAACACATGCCAGAACATGCATCAGGACATGTACCTGGGGATGTATAAGCCACTACTACTGGTGATATTTTAGCAACATTTCATGGATATTCCCGTACTACTAGTACGGGAACATTTACGATCACATTTGTGGTGACCAAGGATTTCATTCCCATAAAGATAGAGAAGGTCCCAAGTACTTTAATTTTTGTTAATTATTATTATATATAATCCAATTGAAATTTACTTATTGATCACTCTTTCTAGACTATTGATCCCATGATCATTTTGCAAGAAATGATTTTTTTATAAACATCTAAGTAACATTACAATGGAGCTCTTTGGGCCCACCATACGTACATGGTGGAATTCCCAAAATCAAGATTTAAAAGATGAGCTCATTAATCATTTAGTTGTTCTATTCGATAATAAAACATTAATTGAACCAAGGTCCTTTAGAAAGCTAGTACCTATCTAAAGTATGTGAGGGACCAATATAGGTAGCATTTAGAGAAGAACAAAAAGTATGAGCGTCTCCCCATGATTCAGGAGAGGGAGTGGAAGGACCTGGTGTCAGATGGAAAGGAGAAGGCTGAAAATAAAAAAGGAAAGACACCACCGGGCCAAGGAAGGTATGTGATACTATCAACAATGTAATTATATATTGATTACTCTTTCCTTTTACATAATTTAACATATTTCAAACTTTTCATAAGATACCTAACACATCAAAGGTAACAAAGGAAAGACTAGAAAAACACTGGAAACACAAACTTGGCTCTGGTTGTTATATGAAATTAACCACACGAATTGTAAGTATCAATAAATGAAATATAGTATCCAAATAATAAATTGAATTTTTTTTTGGTTTTATCACACCATATAAGCAAAATTCATGATGTTATGCAAAAATGTAGGGCTCTGAATTCAACAGAATTCCCACAGAAGATGACTTGAAGATTGCCTTCTAGGAAGGCTATGGAGTCATGGCTGAACGCCTAAGAGTCTTGACTAGGAAGTTACAATCTTCCACTGCATCTGACACACAGGTAAATAAACTCAATAAAGTTTATTTAAAATTGAATACTTGTGCAATGTATTCAATATTAATTTCCACCATAAAGTAATGACATGCCTATTTATTTTAAACATTCAAGCAATGATAATACTGCACATGACTTTGGAATGCAGCCTGGTGAGGGTGGAGCACAACCTGTAGATGAAGGTCATGGTGTGCATCCCAATACTTTAGAGCATGTAGAGTGTGATCAACATGTTGAGAATGATCAGTCTAGAGAAGATCAGGAACATGATGTGGCCCCATGAGGTAAAGAGGATCACTCTAAAGTTCTTTTAAACATATTTAATTGTAATTGGTGTATTAATTAATGTAACCTTTCATGTTTCAACTTTAGAGCATGTAGAGCGTGATCAACGTGTTGATCAGGAACATGATGTGGCCCCATCAGGTAAACAGGACCACTCTCATGTTCTCTTAAACATATTTAATTTCAATTGGTTTATTAATTAATGTAACCTTTCGTGTTTCAATTGTAGATCAGTATTTAGAGGGTGTTCAGCATGTTAAGCATGAGTCTATAACAAAAGTTCATGAACATGATGTGGACCCATTAGGTAAAGAACCACTCTAATGTTCTTTTAATTAATGAAATACTTGTAACAAGAATAATAAAACATATCAGTTTAACATTTCTTTGTTATTGTAGCAGACCCCCCTTGCAGCGACATCCGTGTCATGAGAAGACAACTATGCATACATTAAGATCACAAGAAGAGGGCATAACAACTAAAGGGGGGATAAATGATTTAGAAAATGATACTCCACTTCATATTTTTGTAGATTTAAAAAAGAAAAAAAAAGAAAAAGTGATTGTAATCATATCATGACAACGATATTTTTGATAATATGTAAAAACTGAAAAAATGAATATTATGTTAATGAATGAATGTGAATATGTTAATTAATGAATGTTATATGTTAATCAATGAATGTTATATGTTATTAATGGGTGAATGAATGAATGTTATATGTTATTAATGGATGAATGGATGATTAATGTTAGATGATTGTGTATGGGGAATTGAGAGTGATGTGAGGGGAGAGGGGGGGGGGGGCGGAGGGGACAAATGAGCTTCCACTGTCACATGGTTGGCCTTGTTAAGTAGAGAATATTAAACTATTCTCGAAACAAAGAGAATCTCAATAAGGTAATGCACTTTTCAATATAAGAAATGCATCATTTGAAGCATCAAACCAATATGCAAAGATGAAAGAAAGTGCTAACTTTTCACTATCTTGGCAGAAAAATGATTCTTTATACCCTGAATCCATGCTTTGCATCATAATTTGAAGTTGTTTTCATTCCAGTGTTCTGAGTTGAGTTTTTTTGTATGGCTTTGTATGAATACCACATTGTGTTGTGTGTGGATTTGGTTTCAAATCTCTATTTTTTCTGTTTTTAGTGGTGACATAACTCTAAAATTTGACTTTTGTGCATAACAGGTTAGTGGAAAAAATGATAGCTCTGAAGGGTTTAGAGGCTCGATTGAGATAGATACATGGATATTTAGATCTTTTTATTGATGGGTGGATTCGACTTAACCATGAAATTTTGTACCATCTGTAGTTATGCAAAAGTTTCTCTACTTACATTCATTCTTGATCATAAATGTTGTAAATGATATTAATGCTTCAATCTTAAGATTCGTTTCATTGTTATTATGATAAAAATGTTATACTTTTCTATACATTCAAGCATTCTCTTGCCCCCTACCCTTTGCTCTCTCCCCCCTCCTTTTAATAATTTTCTTTCTCATAAAAGATTCACATTTCTGTCTCATTTACACAGATTTATTTGAAGCGCTAGGAGTGAATAAAGATATGTAAAATATGATGGATTATGTCTAAAAAACAACTTTCCCTCTTATAGCTAATTAAATCCTTAATATTTGAATAGGTTAGAGCTCGAATAATGCTTGTATATGCATGTGTAGCAATAAGGGAGCCTATGTGAAGATTGAAATTTAAAACATCACTTTGGTATTTTTCCTTAGGTAGTGAAATGATATTTTGAGTAATACAAACCTACACACACATTGATATTTTTCGGCATTGCATTGAGGAAATTTTTTTCTCTTATACCTACCCTCGGCTAGACATGGAGGTATATATTATTGGTTTATGGGTTTATTCTATAAGTAGTTAATTTCACAGAGGAAGACTAAAATCTTCTTAATGTCCTGTGTTAGGTGTGAAAGAATATGAATCACTTGCTGAAGGCACCATTATGTATTCATCTAAAAACTAGTTTTTTCTTTTTTTTATGTTTCTTGCATGTATTTTTTTAGGCTCTAGCGATGTAGCTTGACTCTTTCCTTTGCAATTTTCATCTATTTTGATCATTATAGTAGATTGTCCTCATAATTTTTCATGTAGATCTGTTTTTAACCTTATTTTCTACCAATCAATTTGCAAACCAGTCACATATTAAGGACCATTTCACTAGCTTGTAGTCATCCATTACTTCATATGTTGTAGGTTGTGTCTGTGTGCCATTAAATCCTAATGATTGTGAGAACTTTAATCCTACAAGTGTACCCAATCTTTCTCAAGTAAAAGTCTTACCTTATTTTATAGTACTTTAAATGGTTAATTGAAGATGCTTCTTTAGATCTGAGATAGTTGAGCCCTGGATTAAAATATGTTATTAGATGGTAAGTATAATGATAAAACTGAGGTCCATTGAACATAAATTACGAACATAATTTACTGGACTATGAATAGTGTTACAATTATAATTATTTCTCCTTTACCTACCTCAACATTAATGAAAAAGATAACAGATATTGAAAGTTCATTACATGTCTCATGTATGTGTTAGTATTTTAATTTTGTTTAAGTTGTTCAAGAGCTTGATTAGGTCAAGAATATGTTCTACAAGCTCTGTTCTCTTGACATTGCTCAACATTTTCCATACACATTTTCTCTTCAATCCAAACGTTTCTTAACTCCTTCCCTTTTTAGCCCTTGGTTTTTCTCAAGTGTAATGCTTTTTCTATGCATCTTGCAGTCTGTATGTATGATTAGTCATATCTTATGAAGCATGGATAAACTTTCATGGAAATGTTGTTGTAATTAGACAATTTCCATTGTGAGAATACTCATTTAATTTGTATGGAAGTAAGTCTTTTTCATATTATTTGACTTGGTATTGTAAACTTGTCTTTGTAGGATTCTCTCAGGGGGAACAATAGAACTGTGATGATAGGTAGAGTTGTACAACACCATAAATCATTTGGAATTATCAATATATTGCTTATAGAATACTTTGTGCAAGTAAAATGGAATGTGCAATGACAATTGGTCTTGAATTCAAATATGAATATAAGTACATTATACACAAGAAGATGGTATCTATTCTATGATTTAAAGAACCCCAAAATAGGAAAATTATTAGGTTCCATTTTTTTACTTGCTCTTAGACACTTGTTTAATTAGCGAGACCCTCAGAATGTCTTCCTGCTAACCAATAGTGTTCAAAACTCTTGAAGAGATCAGATCGGTGTGACATTGGATCCGTCTTGCCGATAGAAGTCATTGACAAGACATGGACTATTGGAGTGAGTTTTCTATCCTATGTTGATGATTGATTTCTCACCGATGGTACATATCAATAAATATTTTTTAAAAAAAAATTTGCATTGTTTCATCAAAATTTTGATGAAAACCACCGATGAATCATCGAAAAGGTCTAACAAATTTGCAGTAGCTGTGATGAAGGATTTGTCATAACTCCTTGTCCATTTCATCACAATTTCAATGAAGACCATCGACGAATCACAGAAAAGGTCCGACAAAGTTGCTTAGCTGCGATGAAGGCTTCATCGTAACTCCTTGTCGATTTCATTGCAATTTCGACGAATGTCACTGACGAATCACATAAAATGTTCGACAAAGTTGCTTAGCTGCAATGAAGGCTTCATCATAACTCCTTTCCCATTTCATCGCAATGTCAACGAAGGCCACTGATGAATTACAGAAAAGGTCCGACGAAGTTGCTTAGCTGCAACGAAGGCTTCATCGGAACTCCTTGCCCATTTTTCCCCAATTTCAATGAAAGCCACTAAAGAATCACAAAAAAGGTCTGACGTAGTTGCTTAGCTGCGATGAAGGCTTTGTCGTAACTCCTTTCCCATTTCATCAAAATGGAGATGAACTTCTGGTGTTGTTTCGACACTTCAAAAGAGTCATTGCAATTGCATTTTGGTTGTAATGTGTCATGGATACATGAAGTTTTCATTGATATTATGATGAAAATTCGAGTCATTTTATGATTCCAATGACCGACAAATTTGTGCCGTTATTTTGATGTTTAATTCATTGTCATAATTGTGACCAAAAAATAGCGACAAAATTGTTTTCATCATTTCGTCGCTTTTCTGACAAATATTTGTCAAATGATCGACGAATGTTTGTCAAAAAATGGAGTCAAATTTAGTAGTGTACTAACATGTGGGTTTGCAGTGCTCATGAGTCAAAGACAATCATCCAAGCTACTAACATGTGATTTTGCAGCTACGTTTGTCGAAGACTAATCTTTCAAATCATTTGTTTGTGATTTTTAGCTTAGGAACACTTCCATTGGTGCACTAAAATGAACTTTTATTTGCAAGTGTTTGATTGTGCTTGAAAGTGGTAGGTGATTATGCTCTCACCTTATGAAAACTTGGTGATCAGAAAGGCAGACCCACTTTATTTTTTGTAAACCATTAAGACTTAATAATTGACGTATCCTCTCCCCTAGTAGTTTCAGGCAATCCTGGGTGTAAGAGAAATGGTTATTATTTCTCGAAATGGGCCTGCCTTAAGGGAAAAAGTACTCACCTTAAGGGATGACCCGACTGGTAATAGGCTAAAGCCAAGCCACTACTAGCTAGGATATAAAATGGGTGCTTGAGGAAAGTTCAAGTACCATGAGTGCAGATGTGTCACATGGACGAAGTAGTACTCCTATAAACCCTATTGAGCGTAACCTCTTTAGGCTAGAATGCCACCTAATCAGTGATTAATCTCTCACCCCATGTGTGGCCACTCAAACAGATGCCCTTACTAGACAACTATTGTTTTAGAAGCCAACCATTTTCAGCCATTGCTTGGTATAGTGCAGGGAATAGTATCATGCCCAAAGATACTCACTACTGACTCCCTTGAGTAGAGATAGCAGTTCTTTGGAAGTGACTACCCAAGAATCTGAGGTTGGTGTTCCCGTAGAAGTGAGTGTCATGGAGGGGAGCCAGTGTCACCAAAATTCTAAGCTATCTACTCTCGAGAAGGAGAGGTGTTCAACACGAATTCAGGGTATATCGATGGGCGATACCAAGTATACAAACCCTTGGCCTATTAGGATCATGCTTTTCTTATGTGTGTTTGCTTACACTAAAACATTGTGCTTGTCAAGTGCTTGTTGGATTTTCAAATAATATTCACCACATTTACAAATCTGGAAAAAAACATTCCACCTTCGAAAAATAATTTTTTTCCCCAATACATTAGAAAACTCACTTTTTACAACCTATGACACAACTATTTGTTGATGATGTTTTCTGCATAGCAACAACTCAGATAGAATATAATATCATATCTCTCTTGAAAGGTAAATCTCTACTGGCAAGCCTCAAGAGATAACCCCAAGGTCTCTAATGTCAGGTCTTGACAATGCATAAACAACTCAGTGATAAATGTGAAAATGTTGGTAATCACAATGGGACCTTACTACAAGAAAAATACTGAATCTCAATTTATCAATTCAACCAATATAATGATACTTCAATCCTAAATTTAATGCAATAATCAAAGAAATAACAAAAGATAAGGGTTTCAAATAGATTTCTAAACTTAGTATTAAACCTAAGAGTAACAATGCAAATGACAAAACACTCAAAATTGACCAACCCCTCAAAACTGGTTTCTACTTGACCCAAATGGATCTGCAATCTTATAGAAATAGTGCATTCTTCTAAGGTTTTAAAATTTTCAGATCAGGAACATTCATTCAAACAACCCTATTGCAATTGAAATGAATAAACCCTCACAATTGAACTAAGCACAATGAATATAAAGTCTAGGCTAACTTTGCAAAGCAACTAACAATCAGTTGGTTGTGAAAAGTATGGACCAGGGATTGCTACAACACTTCAAATATCAAACCATAAACATCATTGAATCAAATCTAATCTAAATATCAACTTTCCTCAAAAAAATTCTAAAGATAGAATAACAAGAACCATGCAAGATAAGAAAAACACAAGTATGGCACCAAATCACAATGTCATTACTTGCATCAAATTATCTAGTATAGCAACAATTAGAGATTTTTGTTACAATATTTTATTGAGAACAATTACTTTCCAACTCTTTCTCTACTTAAATTCGCTCTAACTATCTCTCTATTTTGTCTATGTCTAAAATTTCTTAACCCTTACAAATGAGGAAAAATGCCATATTTATAGAACCCCCCAAAACATGTCAGCCTAGATAGGTTTTACAGTAATAATTAGGCACAACAAGTAGGCCAAGAGAAATTAAAAATGAGACAAATAAACATTAAATGCATGAACTTCATCTAGTTCAGCTTGGGATCTCCAATGCAGCTTGGACCAATGCATGGAAAAATAATAGGGAAGCACAAATCTTGATGTAGCCAATCATTAACTACCTTCCCCTTTGTCTTTATTCCGATCTAGCATTTCATGCACTTTTAAAAGCACCCTATCCAAGTCGGCCATAGGTGGTAAAGGTAAAACCCTAAGTCACCTTTCAATTGATGTAATTTCTTCCCTTGACTGTTTTACCTACTTATCCCAATCCACTTTATAGGTTAGATATTTAACAATGACAACAATGTAGGTGGCTGCACCATCTAACTGGTGCTCAGAAATGGAATCATCACTAATTGGGGCAAAAACATCATGCCACCATCTTCTCAACTATTCCAAAATCAAATACTTAGGGGCAATCTTCCTTCTTCCTGTCATAATCTCAAAGAAAGCAATGTAGCCATTGTACACACCAGCTAGGGTATCATCAATCTGCCTCGTCTGTTAGTAAATCTTCTTTAGAACCTTCTGCCTAATTTTCAGTGCTTCAAACCACTCCCAAGGTTTAGTAGCTCTGGAGGAAGTGAGAATTTTATCATTTTCTAACTTATCCTTGGTGTACTCCATGATGGTTTTAGTTTTCTGTAGCAGGAGATCTGTATCTTATTTATCCTGTGCTAATACCTCTTTCAACCAATGAGTTGTCCTTTGATCTTATAGCATCTTTCCCTATTGACAAAATATCTTTAATGGTCCCATTTCCTTTGGTTTGCACTCCTTTCAACCAGTTTGCAGTGGTAAGATTGGAAGCCTTAATCTCTTCCAACTCGTTGATAGTCTCTTGAGTTAAGGGATTCATAGCAAAAACCAAGAGGTGAATAGACTGCAAGGGTTTCATCAAATCCTTCAAGCATTTCCTAAGATTCTCATTTTCCTTCTTTAGCTCATGCTTTGCCTTTATTTTCTTCCTCAATCTTCCCAAGATGACTGTACTAGGACCCTGATAATCTTCAATATCCTGCTCAACGAATGTAGGCCCTAAATTGAAAGTTTGAACATTATAATCTTTTCTAGCCACATCATCTCTGTTTTTATCTAGGGCAAGGGTTGCAATGTGGACAACTCTATTGGTAGCTTCATCTCTTTCAATCCTTGAAATCACCTAGCCCTCTTTTTACCTTTATCCTTTCCGATCTTGACTAACAACTCATCCCAATTCAGTGGAGTATCTTCCACAACAACTTGTTTTCTCTTTATCTCTTTTTCCATCTAATAAGGGATAGTGGATTCCAATTGTACTTCAGTTTACCCTACTTCCTCTTGCTAGTCGTTATTTATTTCTTCATCCAAATTCTATTTCTCAGGAGTTTCATCTTCCTTGTTCTCTTTTTCTTCAGCATGTTCCTCCCTATGCTTAGGTGATGGAATCTCTTTTGCCTCTTCTTCTCTTGGAGGTGACTTAACCTCTTCAGTCGTAATAGGTGACTCTGTATATGCAACCAGGAAGACTGTATTACCTTTTGAATTTATGCCTCCGCACTGTAAAGATCTCCCTCATGAAATTCTTCTCCCTTGGTGTTTGGATGATCTTCAATGTTTTCCGACTCACCTAGTTTGCTTTGAGATTCATGGGCGGAAGGAAAATCATCATGTTGCTCCTTATGAGAAGTAACTGGAGGAAGGTCTATTTTAGGCACACTATCCTTGGGAGAAGGAGTTCTAGAGCTCCTTGCGTACACCTGTGCCTTCTCTTCTAAACTTTCTAAATTTACCACCGATGGAGTAACTTCTTCCTCTCCTACCTTGGAGCTTGCCTTCTTTGATAATTTTAGGACTCTTCTCCTTTTGGGCACAGAAACATCAACCTTAGGACCCTGCTTTTCAATTTCTCTCTATTCAGACCTTTTAGTCTTTGTCCTCTTCTTAGCTATTGGATTTCTCTATTTTTCTGATCCTTGGGCTTCCTCCTCTTGAACACCTTTTATCTTGATCTTGAAAGGAGAATCCAACTTACCTTTTCCCTTAGGATCCTACTCGGTTGATTCTTAAGAAGTGGAGTGAGGATCTAAATCTCCCATTAGCTCATAAGTGCACTGCACACCTTCATTTTCCAACTCCCAAAGTCTATGCCTTAGCCACATCTTCATAAATTTGGTGACTGAATCCATCAACTGTTTTAGCTCTGTCTTCTCTTCCTCTAGCCAATCTACATCACCAATTGGCTTGTCCTTTATTTCCTCATAAGAATGATCTTGAATGATGTTTCCATCATCCTCGAGCTGATCTGGGACTGCCCTAACATTATATAAATGGACTGATTCAACTGACAGTCGAGAAAAAATATTCTTTCTGACCTCAAATTCATCACTGTAATTGGCCCAATAATCCTCCAAATCAACATCATGGCTATACTCTCTACTAGCCTTCCTTTGAGCTTCAACTGTGATATCAAACCTGGATCTCTTGGAATGGAAAGATAAGCCAAGAGTACTCATTTCATCCTTTGAAGCTTGGGCATAAATAATGGAAGGACATGCCTCCCAGTGCCAATCCTCAAAGGGAAGTCTCCACCAAAACCAATCTTATGCTTCTCTCTCTTGACAATGGCATCAAAGTCACAGATCTGTCAGGTTACTTGCAAGAGTATGATATGATCAGTGGGATACCTTGGAAGCCTGTATGGAGCCCTTTGACAACCATCAACCTAGATGTATGAGAATGTTAGGAATTGAATAAACCAAGCCCCATATTTCTTGATGAGCTCTTTTGCCTGATCTGAAATCCTTGTGTGCTCTGCTCCTTGAAGCAATCTAGTGATGTGCATGGTGAATGCATCATTCACCCTCCTATAGCTCGAGCTCCCCAAATGCAACTGAGGGAAAACCTCATAAATAATATCCTATCCAAAGATTCCCTTTGTACTCAATCCTCTTTAAGGATGGAATCTTGCAAGTGCATAGACCAAATATGAAGTCATCATGAAGGTCTTGGTCTGCAACACATTCAATAGTTGTTCATGGATCACTCTACTAATCACACCAGCCCAGTGATATTCAATCAGTTCTTGTTCCATCCTTACAATAGCATGGCACATCCAATTCTCAAACACACCTGCACTCCTTAATCCAACAACCTTGCTGAGCAATGTGATGGCATCATAATACTCCTTGAATTTTGCCCTGAATAGCTATTTAGGCAACTTGGAATAATGAGACTTTGGCTTCTCCAGCTAGGAATTGATGAGCTGTTGATATTTGACAGTCTATTCTTCATAGAACCCCTTAGCTTCCTCCATGTAAAATGCCACCACATGAGACCTATCCAGCATCTCAAAAGTCTGTGCAATGGAAACTAGATTCAGAATTGCTATCACTCTCCATTATGGACCAATGATCTTTTGTGTATCTTGGTCATAGTGTCTTGCACATTTGAGGACAAGCTCATAAAACTGGACCGTGGAAGGAGAACTTGCTACATGTGACAAACCTAATTCCTTCATTCTTCTAGCAATCAAGGGAAGATCCTCGACTGTCATTCTTTCTTTAAACTCTTCGTAATCCCACAATTCGACATTTGTATCAGTCACCTTTGACCAGACTGATGTAATTTTACTCTCAGGGATCTTTCTCTTGATGTCCATTTTAATCCTTTCTTCCTCAGATACTGAGGATCCCTCCACTGTCCTGCTAGATTTAGCCTGCACTCAACACAAAATCATAGTAAAAACCATAGGAAAGGAATGTTAATCTAGCAAAGCATTGTTAGAATGAACCTCATATAATCAAGGTGTTATTAAATCTCATATAAAATGATCATAACAAATTTTGGGTTTCAGGACCATCCACGAAATCTGAGCCAGAGAGGAATTTTGGGGAATTCCGGGCCAGACGGATTCCAATGGAATAATCATGAAAACACCAATTAGCAATTCAATCCAATCATTATTAATCAATAAAAATCACGGGAGATCTAAATATAGCATGAAATAATCATCAAATGCATCATAAATCATTAATAAATCCAATTGTTGCATACTCTATCATATTTCATCAGATTTCGGGAAAATCCATCGGAGACAGATTTCCGCGAAGGGGAAGACATTCCATAAACTTTGGAAAATCTAGGCAATGCAGGACTTCAAGAAAATTCATAGAATATATGAAACTCCAAAAAATGATAGCAGATTCTGAAAAACAGAGGAGATCGGGAAAATCTGGAGGAGACGGATAATCCCGAGGTGATTGTGAAACCCGAACATTGGCGTTAAATCACGATTTCAACCAAACCATCAAATTGATCACGAATTTCAAAGATTTAAGCTTAGGGAAAGTTTGATACAAAACTTCTATGGATTTTCTTAGCACTTTAGGCAAGTTTTAAGGAAAAATAAGGTGGAATGGTGTTTCCCTAAGTTTCAAACCTTATACATCTGCCATTGACGTGCATGGAAGCTCAAAATTTAAACATTTCAACTGCTAATTCTCGACTAGGGGAAAATAATGGCTCTCAAGGAAGATACATCAAAATGAAAATAAGCAAAGGGCTTAAAATTCACTTGGGAGATGATAAATCAAACAATGCTACGTAACCCCAGTCATGAGATGATCAACATTCAAGAATTCAGACCCATATAAACTCAAAACACCAAAGCAACACAAACTTTCATCAATTAGAAACAAGGCAATCGAATACATACCATTTTGACGTAGCATAAATTGAATGGGGCAACAAATACGAGTTTAATGGCACCTAACAAATACAACAATAGCAGTGCACAAGAAATTACTACCTGAATCGACAATCCGCAAACTCAAACGCCTCAAATGAAATCGAACACCTTCAAGCACAAACCCCTCAACTCAATCGATGGAAAACAACAAAGCATAATGGCACAAAAGACCCCAAAGATTAGTTAAATACATAGTTTCAAGTTCGTACGAAGATATTCAATGCAACCAAAAAGACAGCTAGGAAAATCTGGGAACCTGACGATAGGACAAAATCCAAAAAAATCTGGACTACATGGAATTTCACGAAGACTGAAAATCTCTAAACCAAAGCAATCATTCGGAACCTGAGTAGGATCTAGGAAAATCCGACTGGGGTGGAAAGTCCCGAACTTCAGTGAAAACCCAAACTTAGCTCAAAATTAAAGATTTTCAATGAATAACTTAGGGGGATCACTTAGGCAATCAAAATAAACATTTAAGGATAGGCCAAAGCAAGATAAAACCTCAAAATGAAAGGGTCAAGACACCAGAAACCAAATTGAAAGAGGGTCCTTACTTCCAGTGGGGCGTGTTTGTGAAAACTTCACAACACTATTGAAATGCATTTGAAAATCCCTGAGACACAAATGCTCTGTTTAACTAAATATGATTCCATAAACACTGTACATGATTGCATCGCGACACATCTAAACTTCATATAACCACATTTGCTAAACTCTTTCACATTTGTTAATTTTACAACCACATTTTCTTAAAATGAAACACATTCAAAATACTGTGACACATCCAAAGTCTCAAATGATGCATTTTCCTGATAGAAACAAAACCTTGATAGAAAGCGAAATCTAAGTCTAAACATTGTCAGCCTGATGTCAAACACTTTTCTTTTCTAAAAGAACTCTATTAGAAACCAACGTCGAAATTGCTCAAATCTTTATCATCCAACCATTAGTTTTCACTTTTGACCCTAGGATTAAACTTTCAAATTTTTGATGTCATCCATTAGGTTTCATAATCATGTTTTTAGCATTAGCTTTCCCATAGATTTTTCATTTTTGCATACTTGGGGTTAGGATAACTTTATCACAATTTGAAAAATTATTTCTTTTGAAACGAGGTTATCTTGGACTTTGTCATTATTCCTAGTTTTCGTCATTGTCACCTTTTTGTGAGGATTTCCAACTTAGCGGTCTAGTTGGGAAAACTCACTAGTCATGTTGACCTTGTCACTTTGTCATTTTCATCAAGTCCTTTGGTAACTAAAATTGAAAACAAATATTAATCTTAGAGTGTTTAGGTACCCTTTTCTCCAAATTGCATTCTAGTTTATACCTTGCATACTTTATTCCCAAAAATACAAAAATATTATTCATCCTAGTCACCATTTTGAACCTAGACTTTGGATTAGTTGCCTCCTTAGTTGACATAATCATCTTAGTCCTTACTTCATACATTGTCATCCTAGTCATAATTTTCAATTTAGCTTTTTGGCATTACACATTTCCTTAGGTAAAACATTATTGTCTCATTGCATTGCCATCCTTTATTGCAGAAAAAGACAAAAACATAGACTAGTGTCATACTTGCATTGTCATCATCTTCATTTGAGCAATTTCCTTGATGGTGGAAACAAGACTTGAAAGAAAGAAAGGACAAATGGTAGAATTTGGACAAGACTTTGACAACAACACCAACACCAACACCAATCCCAATGATTGGATTTATGATGACCCATTTGAAAATTTGAATGTACAATCATCCATGAGCATGTCAACTTCCTTTCAAAATTGACTTTTTGAAGAATTCATATAGAGAGACCAAAATGGACAAGTACTACTAGAGGATTTAGATGTTGTCGCTCAAAATCCTAACATAGCTTCATTTGTAGAGGACTTGGTCTTGAACGATCCTAAACGATACCTTGCTATGCTCTTAGACTAAGGCGCAAGATTACCAAAAGGCTTCGATATTAATACCATATGACTAGTCTCTCCTAATAATATGAGACAAAACACATCCCAACATGACATGAACAATACCTCAACCAATAACATTGCTATGACTACGCAAGTTGTCACTACCACCATTAATGCGACATCTAGTGGCACCATAAATCAAAAAACCTCCTCTTCAACTAATACAACATCTACTGGAGGAACATCTACTATGACCATGCCTACAATGACCACATCATCTTCACAAACAATAGGATCCACCTTTACATGCACATCAATAGGCACCACCTCCTCAAATCCTATGTTCGGCTCTTCATCACATCCTTATAGTGGAACATCATTTAATCCCTTTGGAAGAAACCCATGATGCATTTTTATTTAAGGCCCTCAACACAACATTAACACATCATAAAAAATGAGCATCCCACATGGACAAGGGAAAAATATGAATATCCCACATGGACACTATCAAGGACCAAACACTGCCATGCCACACAGAAAATTCTTTCAAGATGCACAAGGCACTCAAATGATGCAACAAATGCATACCTTTGGACATCAAACAAGTCAGGGGCCTCAAATACAGACAAACATGGCAGGGTTACATATCCCCACATACTCATCACAGATTCATACTCAACAACAAATCTCCACACAAAATTGGCAGTACCAATAAATCCCTAATCAAAACATACCATACATCTTGGAACAATATGGGTAACAATCAAATCCAAAATTTTAGGCGACCAATGACTCAATGATACACACCTTGCTAGCAAGAGTGGATGACCTTCAAAAATAGATGGAAAATATGAAAACCTCTAACAAGAAGACACAAATTCCATACGACTTATGTCCATATACTTTTGATAAAACTTTTTTACATGCCACCATTTCCACATGGTTATGTGGTTCCAAACTTCAACAAATACAAGGGTAAAAAAAATCCACTTGACCACATCAGAGAGTTCATAACAAGTTTTGTGGAAATTTCTCATGAGCACACATATCTAATGCGACTATTTTCTAAAAGTCTCACAGGACCAGCCCTACAATGGTTCTATACATTGCAACCCAGAATACAGTCATGGAAAGAACTTGTTTAAAAATTCATGAAAAATTACACATACAACATTAATAGAGACACCTCCATTACCAACTTATGCTAGCTCACACAAGAAGATTCAGGTGAAACCTTTTTACCATTTTTTCAAAAATGGAGGGGCCTAGTGAGTCGCTGTCATATCAACATACCTGAAAAGCAAACAGTTGACATGTTCATACAAGTATTATTGGGCCCACTGAAAAATGGCTTGCGTGTCCATTCTTGCAAAATTTTTGAGGACCTAGTTGAATGAGGTGTCTAAGTTGAAAAAGCCCTCATAGCTGAAGGAAAACTAAAATATGGTCTTAAAAACACAAATGTAAATCCTCCTTTTGCTGACAAAAACAAATACTAGTTTAAGAACAAACAAGTCACCAATGATGGTGTATTCGATGCTAAGGCTGTTAATGCTATGGGTCCTATGATTACTCTAATAGGGACACAACCACAAAAAACATATTTGATGACACTAACCTATGCTACGAATGTTGTCCAGACAAATCAAAATAACCAAGGCAATCAAAACAATCAAATTCAAAGGTAGCCTAGATAGCCCAAACAGTTCCCTAGAGGACATACATACACTCCCTTGGGTGAGCCTTTTGAAGAAGTTGTCAGGAAATGCCTTCAAAATGGTGTCATCACACTTAAAGACCCCAAACCATACAACCCTAGGTAGTTTAAACCATCTTGGTGGGATGATAATGCATTTTGTGACTATCACCGAATAAAAGGACACAAAACCTCTTCTTATAAACAATTAAAATTATTGGAACAAGACATTGAAAAGCATATCATTGTAGTTGGTGGACCATAGTTTTATTCTAATGCGGATCATAGAATACACAAGAATCCACTACAAGATCCACATTCTGGAAACCCTTCTACATCAAATACAAATAATAATAGTCGAGCCAACCATGTCCATATTGGATATGACTATTCTGGAGGACCTATCATACATCACATTAGAACAATTGATGAACATTTCTGCATAGTCACCATCAGAAAGGCCCTTGAATGTAATTTCACCACCTGTGGTGGAAAGGTCACCATAGCCGGCCTTCCTCCCCCTAGAGAACCAAAGGTAACAATAGTTGGCCCATCTACTTTGTATCTGAATTGCGTCCACAGAACAAGTAGTCCCAACCTAAAGGAAACTTTAATCTTATTGACCAGCTTGGAAAAACACCTGCACAAATCTCTATCCTTGAGAGTTGTTATGCATATCCCTTGCCTATAAGGCCATCCTAGATAAAACATTGCAAGAATCCTTCGTTCCCCAAGATATTGATGTCAGCTAATTCAAAGCCATGGTAGGATATCTCATGACTCCCCACCATATCACATTTTTAGACCAAGACTATTCGTCATACAAATCCAATGATAATGATGCCCTTCATACCAAAGTTCTTTTTCATAAACATAAGGTTAGAGAACTCTTACTAGATGGTAGAGCAGGACTGGATATATGTTCCTTAAAATTGGTCAAGGCACTAGGATTTTTTGATGCTTGTGTAGACACCACAAAAAGCATTGTTATCAAGGCATATGATGATGAAGAACATTCCTCTTAGGGGGTAATTACACTCCCAATTTGGATTGGGCCAGTCATTGTTGACACCACTTGTTAAGTTCTAGATTTGGACCTTCCATACAACATTTTACTCGGTTGAACTTGGATCCACGTAATAAAGTTCGTCCCTTCCACGTACCACCAATGTTTGAAGTTTCCATTTTAAGGCAATGAAATTACTATATATGGAGACCCTGATCCATTCCAATATTGTACCAACTTATGCAGTGTATCAGAGCATCAAGTTCCTATCAATAGGGAAGCTTCAACATCTTTGTCCTTAAAATTCATTGACCCATCAACACTTGTGAAGCCTCTCGCTTCTTCATCCACTACATCCACTTCTGCTTCTTCGACCTCCATGACCAATTACATAACACCTACCACTTCATTTATCGCCCCAAGCATCGACCCAAGCTTCCAAATTTAGGACCAAGGATGTGGAGAGTACAAGTTGAATACAACCTATTGCATAACCAAGATGCCCAAGTTTCCCTAGGTCTATGGAAAACCATGCTTTAGAATACAAGAAAACGAATTTTTTTGGGTTCCTCAAAATACAATTTTCCTTAAGTGGGGCAAAATGAGTCAAGAGGACACAGATGATATACTATCCTGGATTTATAAAGAACCACAGGACTTGACTCCCTTGCCAGTAGCCATATATGGAAAAGGATACAACATGATAAAAGAAAAAGGCTATGATGGAAAAATTGGTCTTGACAAGGATAAGAATGGAAGGCGTGAGCCATTATCAGTTTCAGAAAGACCAAAACATCTTGGGTTAGGGTGAGGTCCATGATAATTTGGCAATCCCAGTACTAGTGTGCTTCCATGTGAGTTAGTGTATGCTTCAAACTATGTTGAGACAACTAAGGACACCTCCTTTGAAACTGACTCTCACGAATGGGAATTTGGCTCTCAGCCATCCATAAGTGACTATTGCCTTGATGAATTATTCCTTAAATCTGGCGAGCCTATATTTGAAGAATGATTCTGGAAAATGTTCAAGATCGATACAACACCAAATGATGCCAAGTCCAGATCATATTGTATTCCCATTTAGCCTAGCCCTGACATACCTTTCCAGTCATCCCAAATTTATGACCATCATGTGGAGTCACTTGAACTATCACTTTCCACAATTGACCCTGCCACTGATGCTACCCCCTTTGTCCCTTACTTAGTTGGTGAGTATGAAACAAGTGAAGGAGAATACTAGATAGAATTGGACATAGAACTAGATGATGACAACTTTATTTTCAATGTATTGGTGTTCATTTAAATTCTCTCCATGTCATCTCCTCAATTTGAAAATGTTGATGATGGAATATCCTTAGTTTACCTTGACCTAATTGACTGGAACCAACAAGGCCCACTAGTAATGGACACTTTTCAGAATGATGAGGCTCTAGTAGAATTTCTAGGGCTAGGTTAAGGCATTCCAAATGGGGATCACAAAGTTGGGTTTACCATTGACTTGGATTATGTTTCTTGTTTTGGGGAGATTGCGCCATCCTCTAGTCGCAAAATTAGAAAGAAAAATAAAACAAAGAATGACACGTCTAGGTGAAAACTGAAAGGCACCTTCTAATAGCAAAATAGTAAAAATAAAGGAGGTATCCGATGGTGAAAACCTCCTTGAGGTGCCCAAGGATGGAGGATTGGAATTTATCCCCGTAGATAGAGAAAAATCAACAATGCTTGTCGAGGACACCATAACAGTTAATATAGTTACTGTGGAGGACCCCAAAATGGTTCTCTTTGCGACATCATTGATATAAGTTGAACAACCAAAATTTCAAAAATTCTTCTTAGAACGCAAGATAAACTTCACATGGTCTTATGCCAACATGCTTTGGTTAGATCCTGAGTTAGTATTACATCACTTTCCATTATTGCCAGATTCCAAGCCAGTAAAGCAAAAGCTGAGAAAAATGCACCCGCAAGTTGCATTGCTGGTTAAAGATGAACTCAAAAAATTGTTGGATGTAGGTTTTATCAGGTCAATTGACTATATAGAATGGATATCCAACATCATCCCTATCACCAAGTATATTGGACAGATTCACGTATGCATAAAATTTCAAGATCTCAATAAAGCATTCCCTAAAGATGATTTTCCTCTGCTGAACATTGACATCATTGTGGGCCATACAACTAGATATGAGATGTTGTCCCTTATGGATGGTTTCTGTAGTTATAATCAGATTCGTAATTCCCCTGAAGACCAACACAAAACTACTTTCACATGCCCTTGGGGTACATACTGTTGGACTGTAATGTTGTTTGGTCTTAAAAATGTAGGGGCTACATATCAAAGGGCAATGACAACAATATTCCATGATATGATACACACATTAATGGAGGGCTATGTGGATGACCTTTTGTAAAATTCATTGACAAGAAAAGACCATCTTTCAGTATTAGACAAATTTTTCAGGAGGCTGGAAGAGTATAAGGTCTAGTTGAACCCGAAAAAGTGTGTTTTTGGTGTAACATTTGGCAAGTTGTTGGGGTACATAGTTTTCCGTAGAGGCATTGAAGTTGACCCCGCTAAAGTAAGAGCTATATTGGATATGCCTCCACCTAAGGGAATCAGTGACCTAAGAATGCTACAAGGCAGTCTTCAATCTATCAGATAGTTCATTTCTCAACTCGCAGATAGGTGTCAACCATTCAAGTATCTCCTACATAAAGGGATCGCCTTTATTGGGACAAATAAATGCTAGGAAGCATTCAACTAGATCAAACAGTACATATTTTCACCTCTAGTTCTCATGCCTCCTATTCAAGGAAGACCATTAATTATGTATATCTCTGCAACTACTTCAACATTGGGGGCATTACTAGCACATAATGACTATGAAGGAAAAGAAAGAGCCATATATTATATTAGTAGAACACTGGTGGGGTATGAGCTAAATTACACACCCATTGAACAAGCTTGTTTGGAAGTTGTATTCACAATCCAAAAATTGAGGCATTACATGTTAAACTGTAAGACATAATTGGTAGCCAAGATCAATCCCTTGAAGTACCTCTTGAGTTGAGTAGCATTGACAGGACATTTAGCAAAATGGGTCACGATCCTTAGTGAATATGATATTCAATATGTCAAGCAGAAAGCCATCAAAGGATAAGTAATAGCAGACTAGATTGCAGATGCACCAATACCAAATAATCATCCTCTTACAACTTATTTTCTAGATGAGTCTGTATTTTACGCGAAATCCCAACAGCCTTGGAAATTATACTTTGATGGATCTCATACTAATCATGGCTCAGGAGTTGGAATATTATTCACTACTGCACAAGGAGATTCCATCCCAAGGTCATTTCACATTGCATTTTTGTGCACTAATAACATGGCAGAGTATGAAGCTCTAATTATAGGACTCTGAATGGCTATCAAGTGGAAAATCAAGAATCTACAGGTCCTCGATGATTTTCAGTTAGTTATAAACCAAGTCAATAATGAGTATGAAACAAAATATGAGAAGCTAATGCCTGATAAGTGGATGGTTGATAGTTTTCTGACATATTTTCACAAGCTATCCTTTTAATTAATTCCAAGAACATAGAATAAGGTTGCTGACGCTATGGAAACAATAGGATCTTTGCTTGATATTCCCAGCAATGTCCCACAATTTGAGTTTTTGGTTGAGCAGTTATTGGTTCCTGATTATGATGTCCTTGAATTAGCAATGGTCTATGAGCTTGTTGGTTCCAGTTCCCCTTGTATAAAGACATTTTTTACTACCTTCATTCATAGATCCTTCCTCAAAACCTTTCCAACAACCAAAGAAAGTCCTTTATCCACAAAGTTGCACATTATACCATCATCAGCGACACCCTTTACTGTCGTAGCTTCGACAATAATCTTCTCCATTGTATTGACACTAATGAAGCAAAAATGACCTTACGGGAAGTACATGAGAGTATATGTGGGTCCCATTTGAGTGGCCTAACCTTAGCTAAAAATATTATAGGACTTGGGTACTATTGGCCGACACTAGAAAATGATGCATTAGAATTCGTAACATGTCACAAATGTCAGATTCACAGTGATTTGATTCACGCGCCAACACAATATTTGAGTCCAATCACTTCTCCTTGGCCTTTCACACAATGGGGACTTGATCTCATGGGCAAGATTCACCCTACATCCTCCAATTGACACAAATTCATTATCATAGCCACTGAGTATTTTACTAAGTGGATCGAAGCCATTCCACTCACATTATTGGAAAACAAATCTCCAAATTTATCCTGAATTATATCATTTGTTGGTACAAAATTCCATAATCTATCATCACGGATAATGGTCATCCCTTCAAATATCATGAGGTCCATGAACTATGTCAACATTTCCATATAAGCCACCACTTTTCCACGTCGTATTACCCACAAGGAAACAGTCAAGTTGAGGCATCTAATGAAACCATTATCAAACTTCTTAAAAAGACTGTCAATGATGCTGGCCATGATTGGCACATCCAACTCAACCCTGCTTTGTGGGCATATGGCGCAAGCATCCATACCCCCACTGGTGCCACTCCTTTCGCCCTTGTCTTTGGAGCTGAAGCTATCTTTCCCATAGAGGTCAAAATTCCATCTTTGCGAGTCTCCATGAAAGGCCTCATCACTAATGAAGAATAGAGATAGTCATGACTGCATGAGTTAGAAATGCTAGATGAACACAGACACAATGCATTGAATCATTTACAAGCATACCAAAATCGTCTTTGCAGAAGTTATAACAAAACGGTGATGACTCAAAAATTTGACATTGGCGACCTAGTTCTTATGCAAAATCCCAAGAATCAGTTAGATAGGGAAAAGGCAGGAAAATTTGAGCCCAATTGGCTGGGCCCTTACATCATTATAGCATCATTTGGTTCTGGAGCATATAAATTAGCTACTCCCAAAGGTGAATAGTTGACATAGCCAATTAATAGTTTACATTTGTGCAAATTCTATGCATAACATAAAAAAGCTTGCTTGAAAACCAGTCAAAAATACAAAAAAATTGAAAAATACAAGAAATCGTCAGCTTGATGAAAACTTGACAAACAGGCATCTAGGTGACACCAAAAAAAATCAAAGAATCAAAATAAAAAATTAAAAGAAAAGAGAAAAGAAAAGAATAAAATGACAAAAATAAAGAGAAATCATTCATCCAATAGTGAAAACCTGGTAAATAGGTGCTTTGGATAAGTACCATGGTGAAAACCTGGCAAACAAGCGCCATGTGTAGTCAGTCATTGCTATGCCATCTACTGTCACTCTATCTACCTTTGTCCCTAATAAACATACTCTTTTCTGACATTCGTCATAACACTTCACCCCAACATCATGACATTTCTAGCCATGGTTGACAATGGTTGAAATCAAGTCTTGCATACTGTCCACTGTCCATGCTAGTCATACCTTTTCTTTCCATTCCATTTTTCCTAGCTTATACTCAACTTGACTAGGGGAAAACTTTTATCATGAGACTATAGTGGGTACCGCACGTGATCCTAACAATCATAAAATGTCCTAAAAAAGGACCTAAAAATCATAAAATGTCTTGAAAAAAGACTTAAAAATAAAAAAATGTGTTGAAAAACAACCTAAAAATAAAAAAAGTCCTAAAAAAAGACCTAATAATTGAAAAATGTTGTAAAAGAAATACCTAAACGATCGAAAAATGTCTTGAAAAAAGACCTAAAAATAAAAAAATCTCCTAAAAAAAGACCTAAAAATCAAAAAATATCTTGAAAAAAGACTTGAAAATTGAAAAATGTCCTGAAGAAAACACAAAAATTCTAAAAAAAACTTCATTTCAGTCAACATAGTCATGTCAATTCAAGTTTTGACTATTCTTTTTCATTGTCGAACTTCGTTGTCTTTGCACACTTGCTACATAAGCAAGGCTCATCTTTGGACCCCCGATACACTAGGTCAATCCTATTAGGTTTGTCAAAATAAATCATGACTCAATATTTTATCAACAAGACAAAGTCATTGGTTGTGTCGAACTATGAGGTCTCTAAGTGTATGATGTAGGCAAGGCCATTTGCCGATGAGCCCCCTAGGCCACACTAGGTTAGTCCATTAGGGTTCATTGCATGATTTT
The DNA here is from genome assembly GCA_007258455.2 of Sequoia sempervirens. Lineage (NCBI taxonomy): Eukaryota > Viridiplantae > Streptophyta > Pinopsida > Cupressales > Cupressaceae > Sequoia > Sequoia sempervirens. Next base: position 319,576,310 of record VDFB02270651.1, on the reverse strand, counting down.
GTCACAAACATGAAATAGTATTTAAATTTATCATGGTCTTTGTTCAAATTTGAACAAACAATTTACCCAAGTGAACTTCTACAATCTTTCAATCAAGCACGACAATCATCTTGGCATATCAAAATTGGTCAAATTCATTCAAACTTAGTCAAACTAGTCAAATCTTGCTTACTCTACAGGTGTGTCTTTCTGAAGGGTAGCCCGTCATTTAATCATGCCCTAGGATGTGTCCTTCTTAGGCATCATCACAGTCATCTAGCATTTTGAGGATTCTCATGACATTTTAGATACATTCCTCTTTACATCGACATCATTCAGGATGTGTGCTTCCTAAATTCGACAATCTTGACATTGACATCGTTTAGGATGTGTCCTTCCTAAATTTGACATCTATACATCAACCTCGTTTAGGATGTGTCCTTCCCAAATTTGGTCTCACTCTAGCATCAACGCTGTTCATAATGTGTCCTTTCTAAATCTAACATCTCGACATCATGTGGGATGTGTCCTTCCTAAACTTGACACCAATCTAGCATCTTCATATCGTCAACCTTGACATATTGACACAAAGATATCTGACATTCCACCACACTTGAAAAACTTGACAAACTTGAAATTTTTGCTTTCACACACCTGGCAAGCACTTGGCATTTAATTTTATGATGCTTATTTTGTCTTTTGGCAATCATGATGCTAGTTCCTCGAGGATGTCTTGACAACAAGATTTAGAGGAGCAATGATGTTTCATGATTTGTCTTGCCTATCTTTATTGTTTGTGGTTGATTATGTCAAAAAGACTGGGGCAATCGCTCTCTTAGTATGAATCATGATCATCTTAGTATGAAATTTGGTTCCCTTATCATTTCTTATCCAGTTTTCCATCTTCATCCTCCTTTCTCTTCCACGCTAATATCCATCCCCTTCCAAGCTAACATTTCTTCTATCCTTCATCCTCTAGTCTTATCATCCATTTCGAGAGAACACTAGTGTTCTTTGAACTCACCTATCCTCTCAAGGGGGCATACACAACCCTCCTGGTTATTCTTCTTTCACTGGGGCATATTTCATAATTAAATTTCTTTTGACACAATGTGATGAACTACATTATGTCAAAGAGGAGCAAATTGTAGACAATGAAAATTGTCCTAAACCTACGAGTGTCATTTTTCTTCATGATCATCCTTTGATAATTGAATAATTTTAGTTATTCAATTATGTTTGATCATATTCCTCTATTAATTAAATAATTTTTAATAATTATTTAATTAATTCACTTTCTAATCTTTCTTCTATCCTGATCGATTAAATAAACTAATTGCATCACTAATTTCTCCCTCTTCTTCAATAGTTAAATAAATTATTATTTATTTTGTCACCTTTCATCTATAGTTAAATAATTACTATTAATTACTTATCTATTCATGGTCCTTTAATTCTTCTATAGTTAAATAATTGTTAAAATTATTTAACTATCCATGTCACCCCCCTGATTAAATAATTAATCTAATTTAATTATTTAAGGTATAATTTTCATTTCTCCATTTAATTGATGAAGTGGGCTAAGGGTACATACCGCCGGCTCCATGCCTTCTGGTCGTCTATAGGTCCTGACAATATACCTGCAGTGCTCTGTGATCAGGATCTCCATCTTCTCTGCTGCTATCCTCGCTTTGAGCTCTCTAAAATTACTATAGAAAATTTGAAAATGAAATGAGTTTTACCACCAATTTCAACTATTTATAGGGTAAAAGTGGGGTGTTTCTTTCACAAGTGTTACTACTGGAGGCTCCTTTTTCCACCTTTGATTGCTCTTTTGGGTACCTTAAACACATCCAAACTCGAAACCATCTCGCCATTACTTTTCTGGTCTTTAAATTAACTTGTCAGGACACTTTCCAAATATTTTTGTCGCTGGGCCAAAATTTGAAAATTTTCCTGAGGGGGCACTAATATTCCATACCTTTGCTAGGGCATCACTTTGACATATTTTCTTTTTCACAATGCGATAGGCTACATTATGACAAAGAGGGGAAAAATGTGGACACTAAAAATTGACCTAGACCTACAAGCTCTGCTTTTCATCACTTTTGTCCTAGCATAATTAAAATATTTAATTATGTTGTGTGGTCCATTTTGATTTATTAATTAAATAATTTTTAATTATTTAATTAATTCATGTCTCTTTATTCTTCCTGATTATTTAAATAAATAAATTTTATTTATTTACTTAAATGCATCACTAATTATCTAATGCCTCCTTATATTTAAATAAATAAATCTGGCTTATTTATTTAAATACGTCAATAACTTACATATTCTTCTTCTAATTAAATAAATTCATTAATTTATTTAATTATAGCCACATGTCACTTTCCCCATTTTAAATAAATAAAAATATGATTACTTATTTACAATGTTCAAAATCCCTTATTTAGGTAGAAGATGGGCATTTATTGCCTACTGTCATTTGAATCTCCATTTTTGAATTAAAATGATTTTGAATTCAAAAAGATGCCTTTTTCTATTTAAAAGTCAAATGATTGTTATTAATTTGATTCCTTGGTCTTCTTTTAGCCATCCAGTTTCAATTTTCAATCTAGAAATTTTATGGGTTATTAGATTATCAGCAGTAAGTCCAAAAATCCAAAGAGATAATGAAGAAAAAAGGAGCAAACATGAAAACAAAGGAGAAAACATTTGATCCATAGTTCTCCTAAAAATTCTCCTCCTAAGGAGAATATCATAGTGCAAGAAAATGGCAACAATAGTATTGTGTCTTCCTTAGATAATGATAAAAAGGTGATCCTAGATTACCCTTTATTAGAGATACATCAAACCAAGACCATAGAGGTTATGAATGTACAAGTGTCTATTAGATCCCCCTTGATTAATGAACCTCCTACATTCCCCATAGGACATCCTAAGAATCCTCTAATTCTTTACCTACCATCACACAAACCTTAAACTCAAAACAAACCAGAATTCATCCTCTACCCCCCTAAGAATAATGTATTGCAGCAGTCGAGTCATAATACCATTGCTGATACATATAACACTAGAAACAATTTTCAAATCAATCAACCAACCACAAAAACCTTACCTTTTCTTAATCCCATCTTGCTTGATCCTCCTCATTTCCTTCGCATAGTGGGAAGGAGTGTGATCTTGATGAACAATTTAAGAATACTCCTTGTATACACCTAAAAATGGTCTGGATAAATCTAATTAATAAATTACAATTATTTGATTAATTAACCTTTAATTCATCTACTTATAAATAAATAAGAAATATTTATTTATATAGTTCATTATTCTAATTCTTTCATCTTAATTAAATAAACAATTTAACATAGTTGTTTTATTTAATTATATAATTATCCCCTCTTAATTAAACAAACTAAATCACATAGTTTGTTTAATTATCATGTCCCTCTTTTATCAAATAAACAAAGTTCACATTGTTGCTTTATTTAATAATATTATTCCTCCAAATTGAATAATTCCAATTTTCTCCAAAATTGATCATTCTCAATTTTCAATTGAGCACATGTCTATAGCTTATTCTCAACCAAAATTGAAAGTTTCAATTAAATTTAATTGTGCTTTTATCCTTCCAACTAAATTTGTAACATTCCTAAGAGACTTTTCTCTCTTCTTCCTCTTTTTCTTCCTGGTCATTTGGAAGAATGCTTTATTGGTGCAGGAGCACCTGGGAAAGGACTAGTTTTGTTGAAGTTTTGTTTGAAGTTCTTATTTTTGTTTTGTTGTCATAAGGTCCTGTAGACCATTTAGTGTTGAGCTTAGTGGTGTTTTTGGTCTTTGGAAAAGGGGCTGTTAAGAGTTCAATGAGTTTAGATGCTCATTTTGCTATATGGTGAAAAGTTGTCAAAGATTGCAAAACACAGTGGGTTTTATAATGTTTGCTCTAGGTCATCTAAAAGGCTCGACCCATGAAGCTCAACTGCTTTGGAAGCCTATTTAAGGCATGAATCGACCCTAAGGCAAGGTTGGAGGTATTATTGTTGAGTGATATTTTTGTAAAGTTGGAAAAAACAATATTTAAGAGATAGTTTTCTAATTTTTTTTGCATTAAAATTGAGCTTTTATGGAGTGATCCTGATATTATCTTGTTTTTATTATGTAGTGTAACATTTGTACAAGATTGGTGCATCTTTTATTCACCTTGTAGACTGTTTGCATCTTTCATTTGTAAATACTTTGTCCACTATCTTTTTCTGGCCTGTAGCAGGCAGTTTTGAAAGAATGGAACTCTAGAGCACTTTTCCATCATACAATTTGTATGGCCTTTTTGGATTAGTGTCTAGGCTCCCTCATTGTAAATATGGTAACATTTAGGTTTTTTTTGAGTGCAGGAGTTGCTAGCAAGATGATGCCCTAGGCGAGCCAGTGCAGGTCCGATTAGGGCAGACTTGGAGAAAAAGATCCATAACTTGTAGGGGAAATGAGATACTGAAGAAATTATTTCTTGTGAATTTTCTTGAGGGTCTTAGATATGCTTGGAGGTTAGGAGGGGGTTCTGATAGTTCATCTCGAGTGAGAGTTCTTTGATAGTTTGGAAACAACTTTGAAAAGCTTGAAAACCCTAGCCTTTGGGTCAGTTTTGAGTGTGGATAGAGTACGGCCTGTACAGGGCTAAAACCCTAGAAATCTTGAAGGTGTAGGAATGAGAAACACCATCCCTAAGCAAAGTACCTTGGTCCTTTAGTGGGTTTAGAAGAAAAGTGCAGTTTGACTCTGTTGACAGGCCTAATTAGGGCTCAAGAGCTACTAGCCTTTCAAAGCTTAGGAAAGGAACCTTGTGAAAGCTATAGTAAGTTGAAAAATTGTGGTTGTTTAGGAACCCTAGGTTGATAATTTTGAAGCCTTACAACACATCTCACCCCTTACAATAATCTAATAGAAGGTTGAGGATATTTGGTCTTTAAGGAAGAGTAAAGGCCAATGGAGAGAATGGGGCGAAGCACCAAGGTTAGCTTGGTAGGAGGACAACATGTTGATAGGAGAGGGGTTGGTCAGAAAAACTAGGGGTGCCTAGTCATGAGTAGGGGCCTATAGTTTGGATTGGTGAAGCCAAGCACCAAGGAGGTCATATAAGGAAAGACCTAGAGCAGGAACCAATGATTGGTTCCTCTAACCCCAATCTCTATCAAATTGGTATCAGAGCAAGTTAAAGATTTGGGGAGCTTCTTATATGTCAGAAGTTGAGTCTAGTGAATCTCCCATCATGGTGACAAATGCACAATTAGCCAAGATGGTTGAAGAACAAGAGGAGGACAAAAAGTTGTTAGAAGAAAGAATAGAGCAACTTGAGAAAGCATTGAACAATGTGAAGTTGGAAGGAAAGGTACCAAAGGAAGAAGAGGTTGCAGAGGAAGACGAGGTCCTTGAACCTGACCATTTTTTGGAGGAGGATCCTTTCTTGAAGGCATTGAAGGCATTGAGTGGAAAAGGACTTGAGGGCATACCACTGTTTAGTGGAAAAATAGAACCTGATTTGGTCATGTATTGGATAGAAGGCATGGAGAATCATTTTGAGTGTGATGGAGTTACTGAAGCACAAAAAGTGAAGGTTGCTAAGTCAAGATTGAGAGGATCAGCCTTGACATGGTGGATGTTCATTCAGACAGAGAGGTAAAAAGAAGGCAAACAACCCATATCAAATTGGAAAGGAATGGTTGCTAAGGTGAAGGAAGCCTACATGCCAGATGACTATGAGATTCAATTGCACAAGAAGAGGAAAAGTCTAAGGTGGAAAGACCAAGATGTAAACATTTACACTGAGGAGTTTCAAAAACTTTGCATGAGATCTAATGTGATAGAGGATGAGAGTCTCAAGGTAGCTAGATACCTTAATGGTTTGAAGTGGAACATCCAAGAAGAGATGGCTCTTTTGAGTCCTAAAATAGTACATCAATGTTACCAATTGGCTATCAAGATTGAGGAAAGGAACAAGAGGAAGCAACATCATACTTCTAAGGGTAGAGGCAAAGGCCGAGATCAAAGAGATCAAAGAGGACAATGTGGTGGCTACCAAGGTAGAGGCAGTGACCAAAGAAATCAAGGATAATCAAAACTCACTGAGCATGGAGGTGAAACATCTTCAAGAGGAGGATTCAATAGAGGAAGAGGACCTCAAGGAGGTTCAAATAGAGGAAGAGGAGTAGGCAAGATCAATTCCTATTTTGCAAACATGAAGTGTTATCATTGTAGCCAAATGGGTCACCCTGCTTATAGGTGCCCAGAGAAAGCATCCTCTTCTAGCAATGAAAAGAGAGTGGCCTATGCACAATAGGACACTATGAGTCCTAAGGCATCTGAAATCAGTCACATAGAATTTTAGGTAGGAGAGAATCTGATGTTTAACAGAGTTCTGATCAGGCAGCCAATCAAGGAGGAACCAAAATAGAGAAGAGCTCTTTTTAGAGTAAGGTGCAAGATAATTGGGAAAGTATGCAAAGTCATTATAGACTCAGGTTCAACAAATAATATAATCTTAGAGGAGGCAGTAGCTAAACTAAAATTGGAGAAGGTACCTCACAATAACCTCTACAAGGTCACATGGCTGAACAAAGGGTAGATTATTTTGGTTAATGAGCAAGTAACCGTGGAATTTTTAGTTGGAGGCTATAAAGAAAAGTTGGTTTGTGTGTATTACCCATGGATGCATGCCATCTACTACTAGGCAGACCATGGCAATATGAGAAAAAGTGCCATTTATGATGGGAAAGAGAACACTATCTCATTCAAGAAGGATGGAAGAACCTTCAAACTGTAGTCACTGTCAAAAGAAGATGAAGGACAGTCAAAGGCACCAAACATAATGTTGAGCAGTGGCAAGGAGTTCCTTAAGGACCTACACCAAGGGAATGAAGGTTATGTGGTTGTGTTGTAGCCTAAAGAGGAAGACAAAGTTGAAGAGGCAGTCTTACTAGAAGCAGTAGAAAAGTTGCTTGATAAGTACAAGAGCATAGTTAGTGATGGTACACCTGCAACTTTACCTCCAAAGAGAGCTATAAGTCATCAAATTGACTTTATACTAGGGGCTTCTTTACCTAACAAAGCAGCATACAAACTTACACCTGAGCAGAACATGAGGTAGCTAGGCAAGTGCAAGAATTGTTGGATCAAGGATTGATTCAAAAGAGCATCAGCCCTTGTGCAGTACCAACGGTTTTAGCAACCAAGAAGGGAGGTAAGTGGAGAATTTGTACTGATTCTAGGGAAATAAATAGGATCACCATTAGGTATAGGTTTCCTATTCCTAGAATTGAAGACCTGATGGATTTTCTTGGAGGTGCTCAGTTCTTCACAAAGTTGGATCTCAAGAGTGGCTACCATAAGATCAGAATTAAGGATGGTGATGAGTGGAAGATAGCTTTTAAGACAAATGATGGGTTATATGAGTGGAAAGTGATGCCATTTGGCCTTTCAAATGCCCCTAGCACATTCATGAGACTAATGAATGAAGTGATTAAGGATTTCACAGGGATATTTGTGGTAGTATATCTTGATGACATACTGATTTTCAATAAGATAGCAGAAGAACACCTCAAGCATGTGGAGATGGTTCTTGAAAGGTTGCAAGAGGAGAAGTTGGAAATCAATCTTGAGAAATGTGAGTTCTTCAAGTAGGAGCTTGTCTACTTGGGTTTTGTAGTGTCCAAAGGCTCATTAAAGATGGATCCAAGCAAGGTGGAAGGCATCCTAAACTGGCCTACACCAACCACAGCAATAGAGGTAAGGAGTTTTCATGGTTTAGCTCAATTCTATAGAAAATTCATAAGGAATTTTAGTGGCATATGTGCACCAGTCCTAGATACTATCAAAGGTGGTTTGAAAACAAAGTTTAAGTGGACTCAAGAGGCTGATACAGGGTTTGAGAAACTGAAACAAGAACTGGCAACTCACCCTATTCTATTATTGCGTAGTTTTGACAAGTTGTTCACAGTTGAGTGTGATGCAAGTGGAGTAGCAATAGGAGGAGTACGTAGTCAAGAAGGTAGGCCTGTGGCCTTCTTTAGTGAAAATCTCAATGAAGCCAAGCAAAATTACTCTACCTATGATCTAGAGTTATATGCTTTAGTGCAGTCCCTTAGGAAGTGGAGGCATTATTTGTTACCCAAAGAGTTTGTGGTTTTTATTGATAACCAGGCACTTAGTTATATGAACACTCAAGAGAACTTGAGTAATAGGCATTTGAAATGGATGGAATACATCCAAGCTTTTACTTTTACCATCAAGCACAAGAAAGGGAAAATGAATAAGGTGGCAGATGCATTAAGCAGAAGGTTGTTGACAGTGCAAGAAATACAGCTCAAGAGCATTGGCATAGAGAGTTTCAAGGATTATATGGAGAGGATGAAGACTTCTCAAAAGCTTACAAGGCATGTTCTGATTTTGAGAATCATTTTCATAGCCAATATTCAGAGTACACATTGCAAAGTGGGTTGTTGTTTAAGGGAAATCAGTTATGTGTTCCAAGAGGGTCAATGAGGGAAAATCTGATTCAAGAAAAGCATAATGGAAGTCTTAGTGCACATTTTGACATAAATAATACTTTGGAGTTAGTACAAAGATTCTATTACTGGCCTAAGTTAGCAAGAGATATTAGAAAATATGTGGAACAGTGTGTTGTATGCATGAAAGCTAAGGGATGAGCTAGCAATGCTAGTTTATATCAACCCCTACCCATTCCTAATAGACCATGGGAGTGTGTGAGCATGGATTTTGTGGTAGGTATTCCTAAGACCAAGATTGGTTTTGATAGTGTTTATGTTGTGGTAGACATATTTAGCAAGATGAGTCATTTTATTCCCTACAAAACTACTCATGATGCTAGTTACATAGCTCACCTTTTCTTCAAGGAGGTTGTAAGGATCCATGGCTTACCTTTGAGCATTGTTTTGACAGAGATGTGAAGTTTACGAGTCATTTTTGGAAGACTCTATGGAGAAGATTGGGTACAAATCTATCATTTGGATCAGCTTACCATCCTCAGACCGATGGTCAAATAGAGGTGGTTAATAGAGTGTTGGGTAATCTTTTATGGTGTCTAACCAAGGAGTATGGACAGACATGGGATATGGTTATCTCCCAAGCTGAGTATGCTTATAATGACAATGTCAATAGAACTACAGGGAAAAGTCCTTTTGAGGTTGTGTATGGGTTGTACCCAAGAGGCATTTGTGAGCTCAGAGACCTTGGATCTATGGAGAATAGGAGTGGACATGCAGAAGACTTTAGTCAGACCATGAAGGAGATCCAGGAGTAGGTCAAGAAGACAGTTACTGAGGCTACACAAAAAGAGAAGGAGAAGGCAGATATGACAAGGAAAGATTTACAGTTTCAAGTAGGGGACTATGTTATGGTCCACCTTAACAAGTCAAGGTTGTAGAAGGGAATTTCAACCAAGTTTCAGATGAAAAGGGTGGGTCCCTGCAAGATATTGGCCAAGTATGGCAAGAATGCATACAAGGTGGAATTACCTACTGATCTAGGAATCTCACTGGTGTTCAATGTTACTGATTTGATCAAGTATAAATGGATAGTCAAGGATATGGATCAGGACAGTAAGGATATCTTCAAGGACATCAGCAACATGTCCATACCAACTCCAGATAAGCTACAAGCAAAGGAGATCTTGGAGTCAAGAGTGAAGAAGGCTACAAGGAACAAGGTGTACATGGAGCATCTTGTCAAATGGAAGAAAAAGCATGAATCTGAAGCTACCTGGGTAGAAGAAGCATACTTTAAGAAGAAAGGCATTGATATGTCTCTGATCTCTCCTAAAGTTCCTTAGTTGTTTGTGCTGAGAGGGGGAGAATGGTGCAGGAGCACCTGGGAAAGGACTAGTTTTGTTGAAGTTTTGTTTGAAGTTCTTATTTTTGTTTTGTTGTCATAAGGTCCTGTAGACCATTTAGTGTTGAGATTAGTGGTGTTTTTGGTCTTTGGAAAAGGGGCTGTTAAGAGTTCAATGAGTTTAGATGCTCATTTTGCTATATGGTGAAAAGTTGTCAAAGATTGCAAAACACAGTGGGTTTTATAATGTTTGCTCTAGGTCATCTAAAAGGCTCGACCCATGAAGCTCAACTGCTTTGGAAGCCTATTTAAGGCATGAATCGACCCTAAGGCAAGGTTGGAGGTATTATTGTTGAGTGATATTTTTGTAAAGTTGGAAAAAACAATATTTAAGAGATAGTTTTCTAATTTTTTTTGCATTAAAATTGAGCTTTTATGGAGTGATCCTGCTATTATCTTGTTTTTAGTATGTAGTGTAACATTTTTACAAGATTGGTGCATCTTTTATTCACCTTGTAGACTATTTGCATCTTTCATTTGTAAATACTTTGTCCACTATCTTTTTCTGGCCTGTAGCAGGCAGTTTTGAAAGAATGGAACTCTAGAGCACTTTTCCATCATACAATTTGTATGGCCTTTTTGGATTAGTGTCTAGGCTCCCTCATTGTAAATATGGTAACATTTAGGTTTTTTTTTGAGTGCAGGAGTTGCTAGCAAGATGATGCCCTAGGCGAGCCAGTGCAGGTCCGATTAGGGCAGACTTGGAGAAAAAGATCCATAACTTGTAGGGGAAATGAGATACTGAAGAAATTATTTCTTGTGAATTTTCTTGAGGGTCTTAGCTATGCTTGTAGGTTAGGAGGGGGTTCTGACAGTTCATCTAGAGTGAGAGTTCTCTGATAGTCTGGAAATAGATTTGAAAAGCTTGAAAACCTTAGCCTTTGGGTCAGTTTTGAGTGTGGACAGAGTACGGCCTGTACAAGGCTAAAACCCTAGAAATCTTGAAGGTGTAGGTATGAGAAACACCATCCCTAATCAAAATACCTTTGTCCTTTAGTGGGTTTAGAAGAAAAGTGCAGTTTGACTTTGTTGACAGGACTAATTGGGGCTCAAGGGCTACTAGCCTTTCAAACCCTAGGAAAGGAACCTTGTGAAAGCGATAGTAAGTTGGAAACTTGCGGTTGTTAAAGAACCCTAGATTGATAATTTTGAAGCCTTACAACACCTCTCACCCCTTGCAAGAATATAATAGAAGGTTGAGGATATTTGGTCTTTAAGGAAGAGTAAAGGCCAATGGAGAGAATGGGGCGAAGCACCAAGGTTAGCTTGGTAGGAAGACGACATGTTGATAGGAGATGGGTTGGTCAGACAAACTAGGGGCACCTAGTCATGAGCAGGGGACTATAGGTTGGATTGGTGAAGCCAAGCACCAAGGAGGTCATATAAGGAAATACATAGAGTAGGAACCAGTGATTGGTTCCTCCAACCCCAATCTCTATCATTTATCCTCTCCATTATCTTCTCCAGGTTCTTCATTTCTCCACCATTTATTTATCTATACTGAATCTCAACCATTTCTTGGTACCACATCATAATTGCTTTTGAAAATCTATGAAAGCAACCTCTTGCTACAGGAAAAGGATCCCACTTTGTGCAAACTTACTCTGTAGGAATTACATTTGAGCATAAAACATTCAAACATTTAGAAAATATCATTTTAGTAGCATATTAAGCTTAGAATCATGGAATTTGTAAATTAATTTTAGTTATCATATCATATCATTTTAATATCACATCATATAGCTTTCATTTTCATTATAATAGATTTTATTATCACAACATTTATCAATCATATAGTTTATCATTCTCGTTCTCACGGTTGTCACTTTAATAATCATAGTGCATAAAATCTGAGAGCCACTTTGATTTATTAAATCCTTGGATATAGAGAGAAATGGAACACTTTTAGAGATTATATTATGCTTTAAATAGATCAATTTATGATTTGAATTCTCTAATAATGTTTCATTGGAGTGTGTTTGTTACTTAATTACTCATATTTATATTGACACTTACACTCTTGCTAAGGTATCATTGTGGGACGTTATTCAAGTATCCCCTCACTATCGTAACATGATTCAAAATGCCTTGCAACAAGTTCCTATCCCTTCTAATGCACAAACGAATGGCATAGTAGCCCTAATTCAAGGATTGAATGATGACATTTTTTTCCATCAAAGTGAACTCCCGCCATTGGAAGTGCAAAGAAAAAATGAAGCTTTCATAATAATATCTCAATATAAAAGAATAGGTATAAAATGAACCCTTGTTGACAATGGCTCAACCCTTAATGTTTGTTGTGTAAATCTTTTGGATAGGTTGCATGTGGATAAATAAAAAATTCAACTTGATTCCTTGTCTATCCATGAATTTGACAATGTAGGAAAACAACCGCTTGGTTTGATCACTTTTCCTATTGTAGTTGGGAAGGCCACATTGAAAACACCAATCCATGTTATGCCTCATGATCTCTCATATAATCTTATTTTAGGTAGACCATGGATTCATGCAATGAATGGCATGCCATCTAATATTCATCGTAAAATGAAATACATTTACACCAACAAAGTGCACATACTTAAAGCTAACTCCGACCCAAATAGTTGTTTGAACATTGAGAAAAACAAAGAGAATCATTTAAACACACTGTCACCAACTATGCAAGTGGAACCCATCCAACAAAAAGAAAAACAAGAACATGTTAAACAAGTCATGAAGCTATTAGAAGATGATTTGGTTTCCTTAGATTTTGAACACACATTCATGGGTGAGTACAAGATCATAAAAAAAGATTCAAATAAGGGGAACGAACAAGAAGTAATGTCAACACAAAACTCAAAAGACCCTTCAAAATCATCCACCTCCACCAATTCATAATAGAAGACAACAAATTACACAACAACCTTTGATGACATTGATTACCACCCACCACCCGATCCAAAAGTAATGAAAAATATTTATGGAAAAGGTTATGAGCTTATGAAACAACTTGGATATAGTGGAAAAGGATGTGGTGCTAGAGAACAAGGTATCTGTGTCCCTATCGATCCTAACATGCAAGAAACAACTCATGGTCTTGGTTATTGTCCTTTGATAGAAATAAACAAGCCTTAAATCAATATCAACACCATCACAAACAATTCCTCTCAGCCAACCTTAACCATAGTGCATCCTGAATTGATCAACACTAGTGGTCTTGATCATTCTCCTTTGCAAGCAATGCAAGAAACAAAGATATCCTTGCTTAATGTAAATGTTATCTCATAAAACACTAATGATTTGAGTTCATTATATTTTACACCCTCCTATAAAGGAGAGAACAAAATATCACAATTTAAAGAGCCTTGCATAAGTATGACATCCTATACTAAGGAAGAAATATCTTTGTCACAAACTACAAGAGCACCTTCTACCATTGATCAAGTGGGTATCTTATCGAGACTCCTCCAAGATCACTTTATCTCCCTTCCTCAAAGAACTTGAAAGAAATTCTATTACAAGGCTTCATTTTGTGCATATCATAGAGTTCATGGTCATTCCACTAATGAATGTAGGGCTCTGAGTAGTAAAATCCAATATCTTAAGGATTTTGTTGCTCTCCCTTATGTGGGGGAACCTAATCCCTATAATTGATATTGATTCTCACTCTACCTTGCATCTTATCAATTATTTTGGCTCACCCTTGTCCTACACTAAGTGGGGGCAAGGGGTTAGGTAACCTTTTCCTCGTATATCACTTGTTATTGCCTCATTTGACTAGCAATTAACCTTTCATGAATATATAAGAGCAAGCTTGGGACATGGACGACATGCCTTAAGTTGGTTAGCATGTGACATACTACCTTTTCATGATGTAGATTATAGGAAACATATGACTTGGCATAAGGCTTTCAGAGTAAGCTCTCATGTTTTCTTCTTCTACTTCAAAGCAATTTCCCATAGTAATGGTGTTTGCAACCGCTTTAAAGTGGGGGAATACATTGAAACTCATATTTCATTGTGTTATTTTCTTTTCCTTGCAATTTCCTCTCTTGGAAACATTAGGTACAATGTTTCCCAGGATGAGACTTTGCACTTGTCCTCTCTTGGAAACAAGATGAGACCATTTGCATCTTTCCTCTCTTAGAGACATTAGGTACACAGTTCCCTAAGATGAGACCTTGCATGAACTAAGAAAAATCCCTTTGAACATTCCTTACACCATTTTTCATTTACAATGTCTATGAGTTTTAAGCATATGAAGTTTTGCTTGCCTCATAGAGCTCGGAGATCATTCTTGTGTGGAACCTTATCAAAGTTATCAGGAGGTATAACTTTGGTATGGTTGAGTGCGGGAATCCCATTCCAAGGAATGAATTTCCCCATAGCCACTTGCATGTGTGTTAGTGTATACTAGACATGAGTATACGTTTCTCACCTTTCATGACTTCTCACCCAGCGGGCAGCCAAGAGATCCATCACCTCAAAGTGACTATGCATTTTTGGACAAACAACCTAGATTTGATCCACATCATGTTGGAAAAATAGTCGAAGCTTGATCCACCTTTTTTTTCCTCATTTTTACTTCTCTTAGCTATTGTCATTGTATGATCATGTATCTTGCTTTGCTGCATATTATACACCTTATGCATTCCCTTTTGTGCTTATGTTGGGATCTTGGATCCTAGGGGCTTGCACAACCTCCTCTAATCTTTTTCATCCTTTTTCATCCACATTGGTATTATTGGACCCCTCTTGAATGTCTAATTTAGTGTGAGTATGAAGCAAGTTCATTCTCTCACTAAAGTGGGGGCTAAATGTAGCATAGAAAAAAATATTTCCTTCTTGATTTGGGAATAATTAATGATAAATTAGACTTAATGATGCTTTGATTTAGTGTTGTGATTTGTTTTACACATTCACATTAGGTCTTGGACCCTTGAAAACTAAATAAAATGCATTTAATGATGTCTTGTAAATGTGTTGTTAAGTGTTGTCAAAGACTTTCACACTTTTCTAGACTTTTATTAAGCATCTAAGTCTAATGGACCTATTTTTCCCCTTATAAAATGTATTTAATTGCATTATCACATCAATCTAGAAAACTTGTAAAATAAACCTAATTCTAATCTAGTGTTGTAATGTGTTTTACACATTCACGTTGGATGTTGTGCCTTTCTAGGTTGTGTGGACCTCATTTTAATGTGTTAAAGTGTATTTAATCACACTTTCACATTGAAATTTGTGTCCCTATCCCTAGTTACTCTTTATGTGATCATTAATAGGCTCCTATGACCTCATATTGTGCATCTCGAGGCTTAGTTTGATCAAAACCTTGACTAGAACAACATAAAATCTGAAATTCTTCACTCCTCAACATCATAGCTAGAAAAAAATCCCCTATGGGACTAAGTCACCCATCTGGGTGAATGAGTCCCATCCAAGTGGGACTAAGTCACCTAGAGTGGTGAATTAGTCCCATTTGGGCCATTTTTGAGGTTTGAACGAGAAAAATTGGGTTTTAAGTTTAATTTTCCTCCACATCGGCCTTTGGCATCAATTAATGGTCCTTTTAGGTAGATTGCTTATATAACAAATATTTTAAACGATAATTCATAATTCATTCATAATTCATTATCCATCTCAAGTCAAGCAAGCTAGGGTTTTAGCATTCTAAGTCACCAAGATAGATTTCTAAGGAATTCAAGGGTAGAATCTTCATCCATTGTTGTAGAGACTCAAGATCTATCAGCATGGAAAGTTTCTAATTCCTTCATTTCATATTCATGCTTCATCTTATTTCTTCATTTGCCTTAACTAAAAGTGGTTTGGCCAAACCAAACCCCCATTGCCTAACATTCAACATTTCTCTCTCTTTCATTGTGTGTTTGTAGATTTAGGCACCTTTAAGGCTTGGAAATAATTGAAGAATAGGTTGAAATTTTTTTTAAGACATCTCCTTGTTGGCTAAGTCAAAATATCCACAAAAAGTCACTTACAGTGCCGAAAATCAAGTTTCAGATCCAAATACCTATCAGGAGCTGAAATATAGACCGAGAGCTATAGAGTGCACCTTTGAATTTCCAAAAATATAGAAGTGGAATAAGTCACCATCAGTGGGAAATTAGTCCCACTACTAGGCCTGAAAGGTGGTTTTTGCAGTTCTGATTACCCTTTTGTCTAAAACTTATTCTGACAGAATTTTCCCGAAATGGGACTAAGTCACCCAGCTTGGCGTAAGTGTCCCAGTGAGCTTCAACAATGAATTATATAGGATTATAAAGCTTCTATCCATAATTTTCTAGTTTCTAGGTGCACCTCTTTAGTTTCATTAATTTATGTTACAGTTTACTTGCATTTTTAGTTCTTTTTGCATATTAGAGCATGTTTCCAAACAAAGTGCATCTTCTTAGTTTTGCATTAGTATATAATTACTTTTATCAGTTCTTTGCGTCTAGGACATTCCCCTTAGAAATATTTCAATCATCCTTGTATTGGCATCTCAAGGACATATTTTGGAGTGATCCATCAAGATTTTTTGGATTCCTTTCTCCTTTTAGCTGTAAAACCTTAGAAGTGTAAGAGAGTCCCTATTCCAAAAATCAATGGTTCAGTGCCTATATTATTTTGTAATGGGATCTTGATCCTAGGGAGTTGATCATGCCTCTTGATCATTGTTGTCACATCTTACTAGCATGGTGCATTTGGACCCCTTGATGTGTGTTTTTCTAATTTAGTGTGAGTTTGAAGCAAGTTCATCCTCTCATTAAAGTGGGGGATAAATTTAGTGTCAAAAAATGTCATCGAGGAGATTTTCACACTTGTTTGGGCCCTCCTTGTTGAATTGAGCCTAGTGTTTCCTTGATTTAGTGTTGTAATGTGTTTGAAACATTCACATTAGGTCTTGGGCCCTTCTGAACTAATGAATTTAACTGGTACCTTGCTAAAGTGTTGTGAAGTGTTGTAACACACTTTCACAATTTTCTAAGGTTTTATTAATTAATTACAACTAATAAACCTTTATTTAACTTTAATCTTACTTTATTAAAAAGCGTTGTAAAGTGTTGTAACCCACTTTCACACTTTTCTAGGCTTGTCATTAATAATTAGGCTTTCTTATGCTTTAATTGGCCCTGTTTTTCATCCACAAGCCTCATTTATTGCATCTTTTCAAGGATAATCCTGACAAAAATCATTACCCAATCATAATTTAGGTGTTTCAGGCTTGAATGACCCAAATTTAGTAATCTGGGACTCATTCACCACCTTGGGAAAATGAGTCCCACCTAGGTTTTTGGTTCTTGAACCCGGTTTCACATATTTCTAAGCATTTTAAAATTAGTCCCAAAATTTATGCCTAGTGGGACTCATTCACCACCTTTGGGCGAATAAGTCCCGTGTGACCCAAAATAAAAATTAATTAAAATTTTTGGTAGGATTTTATTCTTCTAGATTTGATTTCGGCTTGTAGTGTTGTAATTTTGGGAATTCTTGTATAGTTGAGTATAAACAAAAGGTTCTTTCACTCATTTTCACCTAACAAACATTAAAGCATTCATCCTTATAGCAGTTTTGAGTTCACAAGAGCATTCAAGTGTTTTCAAGATTATCAAGCATTTTAGAGCAACATTCAAGCATCAAGCATCATGTCAAGTATTTCATGCATCATGTTTGTTATTGTGGTAACAATTGTGATGTAGGGTTTCATAATTCAAGCTAGCATTTCATTCAAGATCCATCCTATCCAATAAAGAGTCAAGATCTACATCCATTGCAACCATCTCAAGCATATTTGTGGCCTCTTATTGCTATGGTTTGGTGAGTTGCAACATTGCTATTTATTCACTCACCATTCTCCATTCCTATTGTATTTCATTTCAAGGATTGATTTCAAAAATGGGGTTTGACCAAGGCAAACCCCTATCCACTAAACCCACAACATTTTCCCCTCTCCTTTGCGTGTGATTTGTAGGTCTAGGTTGTAGATTTCCTAAGGATCAAGATTGGAGAAATGTTGTCAAAGTTGTCATCCAGCCTTAAAGAACCTTCGAGAAGATCTACATGTTGCAAATTAGGGTTTCAGATAGAAAAATCAATCAGGAAGAAAAAGCAGATAGAGAAGAGTAGGATCAGACTTTGAAGCTTTAGAAAACCCTAACTAGACTAATTTTCCACTTCTGGAGAATGAGTTCTAGTTCCAGTCAAAATTCAGATTTTTTGCAGATTTAGATACCCTTTTGGTAGATTCCTGTTCCCACATAGTTTTCCATATTTTGGACTGATTTTCCTAGCTTGGCAATTGAGTCCCACTCAGCATTAAAGTAAAAAAATTTCAGCATTTCGTACCTTCTTCTAGGTATTTCTAGATTTCTAGGTGCACACATTCTTTTCTATAGCTTTCTGTGTTGTTTCATTTACTTTCTTATGTCATTTCATAGGCCATTCCATTGAATTAAAGTTTAGTATTGCATCTTGCATTTCATTAGTATTTCCAAGTTCTTACTTGGTGGTGAACCCATTTTTAGTTAACATTCAACCCCTAGGACAACCCTCTTGCAAGATCTCTTTTTCCTTTGCATTGAGATCTCAAGGGTTTGTTATTGCATGAAAGTTAGTGAAAATTGTCCTTTTAGGTGGACTAAACCCTAGAAGGAAACCAGAGCAATTTTCCACCTTTCAGCATATAAATTAGAACATAAAGTTGTGAAACTAGAAGTTTGCACCTAAAAATTTTTAGAGGCTTGACTAAAGACTAGAAATGTTGCAAATCTTGAAATTTACACCAACTAGGACTCATTTTCCAATCTGGGCAAATCAGTTACAAATCTTGGTTTCTATACAAGAATAAATTTCTCGAAAAAGGGTATCCAAAACTACAAGGTCTAAAAACTAACCTAAACTAGGACTCATTCAGCAAAAGTGGTGAATGGGTACAGTTAGGGTTTTTTGTAGCTTTAAAATCTGAATCTGACCTTCAATATCTAGTCTTTCTATTCCTCTTTGTTTATGAATCTAAAACCCTGATTTCAGGGTTGTAGCTGACTTTTTGGTGAAGAATACAACCTTGCAAATGGGGAAACAACTCCAACAAATTTCTCCAAGCTTGTAACCAAATATTCAATGATCTTCAAATCTTAAAAGCACTTAGATCTACAATCACACAAAGAGAGAAAAAGTGTTGATTGTTAGGGAATAGGGGTTTGGATTGGTCAAACCCCTTATAGGTAAATAAACCAAATGATTAGACAATAATACATTGAATGATTCCTTGCAAATCTGCCACTCAACATTAAATGTCCATGAAGGATGTAGTTATTGATCTTGACAATAGGAGTAGAGGATTTCTTGATCTTTGATATTCAATGCTACATCATAACACTAGCTCAATAACATGCTTGATGCTTGCTATGCTTGACATGATGATGGACTTTGAATTGCTGCAACAATTGATGAATAATTTTTCCCTTGAATGCCTTAAAAACAATTTTGAATGCTCTCTAGATGATTTATGAAGTCTTGGAATTCTTAACTCTTTAATGCTTGACTTGATAACATGTAGACCTTCTGAATAATGGTTTAGAAGCTCATTTATATAGGAAATCCATCTAAGATACATTGTATTATATCCCAAAGGTCAACATATAGGAAATTTAAACTTAAAACTTAGTTTTTCTCACTTAAAACCTTGAAAATAGGCCAAATGGGACTCATTCACCAAGCTGGGTGAATGGGTCCTGCCTAGTTGAGACTAATTCACCCAAAGTAGCGAATGGGTCCCATAGGGTCTATTTTGATTGCTAAAGTATCAGGGAGTGTATAAATTAAGTTTATATGTTGATATTGTTAGGTTTTTGATTGAAATATACCTTGGGATGTATAGTATAGGGTCTTAGGAGCCTATCAATGATGATATTAAGGTTATAAATGCAAGAGGGCCCAAAATACAATGTGAAAGTGTAAATAAATACACTTTAAAACACTAAATTAAGGAAAAATTGTCTATTTAGCTTAGAAGGGCCCTAAATCCAATGTGAATATGTAAAACACTTTACAACACTAGATTAGGTCCACCTTAGTTTACAAGCCTCTTAAATTTAATGTGAAGGTGTAAATAAATACATTTTACAACACTAAATTTTGGGAAAATTTAGGTTTATTTAGCTTAAACAATCCCTAGACCTAATGTGGATGTGTAAAACACATCATGACACTAGATCAAGGAAACATTAAGTCAAATTTATCATTAATTATTCCTAAATTAAGTGTAAAAATGTACATGATGACATTTTTCGACACTACAAATGATAATGATGGTAAAGAGTGTGTACCCTCAACGAGACATAGGCAAAGTAAACACTAATGACTATAATTAATGAATAACATAAGATAATGTTTCCTTAAGCATGAAACCCTTGTTCAAGTGATGTCACACCATAAGTTTCCAAATATATTTGATGAATAATATATGAATTTCCTTAAACACCTATAAGGGTTAGTCACATAACACAATAGATTGTTGTAGAAAGCATATAGAGAATAAGTTGCATGTATCTTCACAATTTTCACATAGTAATTGATTATAGTTCATAATAGAGTGTTCTTCTTAATTCTTAATGTTCAAATGAGAGGTAAAATAATTTATATGTGCATCCCAATGTTTTTTCTTGGACATAGGCAAACCTGGGGTCATTTTAAAACACTCAAGGTTGACACTCAAAGTGATAAATTTTAAAAATCACATTCTTAGGACTAGGGTGCCCACACGCCTTTTAGGGTGCTTTTTGGCCTAAAAAAATAGGGATGTTGAAGAATTAAATGTGTTTTCCCAATATGGACTTAAAATTATTTAATTATGAATACATAATTAATTGTATATGCAAAATAAGGTGTCAAACATAGTGTGAAATTGCTGGGGGCAACAATTTATGATGGTACATTTAGCCCCTACTTTAGTGAGGTTATGATCTTACGTTCATACTCACACTAATGGAATGAAGAATATATATTTCTTTATTGAAATGCTAAGGGAGGATGATGACACTAAGTTGAGAGATGTGATCTAGCCCCCAAACTTTGGATCTTGTTAATCCACACAGTCAAGATAAACATAATTTAGATATACCGTATGCAAGACACAACAAAATTGATCATACATAAGATGCATATGTAGACACATGAAATATGACCTTAACCTATCCACACTTAACTTTACCTATCCTAATATTTAATTTAAAAAATATTTATTATTTATTCAATTAATTTAACCTTTTTCCCTATCTTAATATTTAATTAAATAAATATTTATATTGATTTAATTAATTTAACCTTTTCCCTTATCCTAATATTTAATTAAATAAATATTTTTTATTTATTTAATTGATTTAACCTTTTCCCTTATCCTAATATTTATTAATTAAATATTATTATTTATTTAATTAATTTATCCATTATCCTCATCCACTAACTTTAATTATATAAATTTTATATTTATTTAATCAATTGTATCCTTATCCCAAAATTCTCCAACTAAATTATTTAATCAATTCTCAATTAAGTAATTAATTTAGTCTAATTAATTACCATTATCTTTTCCTCCATTATTTAATTCCACCTCACCACCAATCTTTTTCCACTTAATCCTAGCTCTTGAAATCATCTACATGAATCAAGATTTAAACTTTTCACCATGTGACAAGTATCCTAACCTACCTATGCTACCCTTTTCTCACACATGTGAGGCCAACCTACCTCTTACACATGTCATAGACATGTCTTTTTTATGATTTTCCCTATGTGTGCTAACACCTTTCTCTTACACCTCCTTTCCTCTTGTGACACTATTCATAAGGCTAAGTCTCCATCATCCCATCCAATATCTACCCTCCATTTAGTCAATGCATCTGATCCATTGATTTCAACCATAAAAAATTATAAATTGAGGCATTTCCTCTCATTTTAATCAATTTACCTCTATCATACTTTTATGCTGCAAAAATCCTAAGAAACCACATTTCATTAAGAGAAAATATACAAGTTTTGGGTGCAACATGGAGCTCAATCTATGGAGATGGAAAATTAAAGGTATAATCAAATTTTGTGTTCATTTGATTTACCTTCATTGTCATTGTATACCTCTTTAGTATACATTGAGAAAACAATAAAATGCACATAAAGCATACATGAAGCAAACATGTAGGTTACACAAGGAATACACAAACCATACATTTGGAATACATGACGTAAACACACATAATACATGAGGCATACATGATACATACATGAAGAACACAACACACACATGAGGTAAACATGGAGAAAAAAAGAAGCATAAAGAATATAACAATAATGTTAGTACACACTATATAAAACTAAAGATTTAGGTTAGCAAGGTAAGGAGACCTCAATATGAAAGGTTGTCTCAATATCAAGTTTTGTCCTTATAATGCACAAACACATAAATAAATTTTAATCAATACACACAAATTTCATGCACATTAAAAATCCCCAATAGATCATAGGCTAGCAAGTTGTGTTATACTAGGTGACCATGGATATGATAAATAAAGATATCATACAAAACATAGGCTAGCAAGTTGTGTTGTGCAAGGTGTTTCATGAGATACATGGATCCATAAGCTAGAAAGTCACATTATGCTACATGGCCACACAAATTAATACACTAGCAAGTTGTGTTATGACAAGTGATTGTGTATAGTGCATACATTTTGTAATGTCATGGGGGATGGTTTAATATCTCTGGGGAAAAATTGATAATTGTAAGAAAGTTAAGGTAGTGGAACAACTTCCTACACTAATATTGAGAGGAGGAAAATGCAAAAAATTATAGATCTTTAACAGTTACAAAAACTTAATAAAAAATAAACACATATATCATGCATACCACAACATAATGATTTACGTGGGGAAAACCCTTTCGGAAGAAAAACCCCACACTCCAAAAGCCACCCAATATTATTTAGAAATCAAAAGATTATGATATACTTGTAGAGCAAGCTTCTCACAGGAGTATCAACACTAGAGCTCAAGAGACAACACGACTGCTATCAGACTCATAATACACTTGTCTACATACATCCTAGCTTCTTATAACAAACTTTTTTGGAACCTTCTAGAATTAGTTTTCTACAATGTCATTTTTCATTTGACATGTTAACAAAAAACCTTGACGTGTCAGTCCTAAAAACCTTGATGTGTCAATGAATTTTTTTTTTTGGGCGATGCCTTGAACCCCATATCTTGCTACAAGTGTACAATATTTGCATGATCAGTCACCACATACCAACATACATCCTATCAACAATAAACTATATATAATTACAAGGTTGAGAAATATTTTCCCAAGAATAACCACACCTTAGTGGGAATTGTATCTAAGGGTTAAATTTAGGATTTGATTAGTTGTTAGCAAATCAATAAAGATCAAGCAACCCAAAGAACTATAAAGCACAAAGGAAATTAAATAAAAAAACAATTATACCTGTTCTTCAAATCTTCCATGATTACCTCCATAGCACCTCCTAGCTAGCTAATTGACGTGTTGCCCTCAGATCAAACATGCGAACAATCCTTGACGAAGACCTACACAAGTTTTGAAGGATTTTCTTCTAAAATGCCTATGCCTATGACAATATTGTTGAAATGCCAATGCCTAAAAATGCCAAGACTAAGTGGAGTAAATGCTACAATTCTTGTGAAAAATCGAAGTATGCTAGTGCATTAGTGTGTAATTTAAAAATGAGAGCAAAATAGCATTTTATAGAAAATGCCCTTTTGAATGAATGAACGAGATCGACTTTTTACAGAGACCTAAAATGAGAGGATGAGATTAAATCTGACAATCCCTAATCAAGATTAGGGAAAAATCATTAAGCGAGTGGTCAAGATTTCATCTGAGAGAATCAAATTGGCGGTGGAGAATAAATGAGATAATTAATTCAGAAGTAAAGATTTTTGAAAATAAAAAAGATAAGAGTTGAACTGAAGATCAGATTTGAAAAATCAATAATCTACCCGATTACTTGATTTTTGGAGGAAAGTTACCAATTTGGAATTAAATTAATTTCAAATATGGATTTTGTGAAATAGTAAATAATCGATTTTCAGATTATTTACCAAAATGGACTGTTAGTGAAGAATGTGATGACATTTTAAATAATTTTATTTATTTAAAATGACAGGAATATCAATTTTGTCAATTTAAATAATTAAAGATAATTATTTAATTTAGCAGATAAGATTAATTAATTAAAAAAATTAATCAATTCATTTAATTATGACAATTAGTGACATATTAAATAAATAAATAAAACTTTATTTATTTAATAATAAGGAAGAAGGGTAATTAAATAAATTTAGAAATTTATTTAATTAGGGGAAGACTTAGATAGTTAATGACGTATTTAATAAATAAATAAAATTTATTTTTTTAATAGTCATGAAGGATAAAATGACATGAATTAATTAAACAATTATAAATTATTCAATTAATAGTCAAATGTGGACCAAGGACATAATTAAATGTCATAATTATGCTAGGATGAAAGTGGTAAAAATAGAGCTTGCAGGCCTAGGTCATTTTTAAGTGTCTACATTTTTCCCCTCTTTGTCATAATGTGGCATGTCGCATTGTGATGAGGGCGCAACCCGAGACACAGAAAATAACCCACAAACAATAGAATAATTTTATTATTCAGAAAATGGAGCTTCTTACATGTAGAGGATCTCAAATCGCCAAGTTCTACAACACATGCAAGCTACAGAAAGCTACAGAATCACGCTTTCGCAATATGCGAACTTGTCCCCAAAAAGTTACCCAAAAAATTAGAAAACCCACCCATAAATAGAGCTCCTCATTAGTTTGGACCCAAAACAACATTCAAATTGAGTTTAGGTGGTTTGGCGCCGAAAATTTACAACATGAAGTTCAAATTTCAAAAGAGCATTTGCAATAGTATCTTCTAGAAAGTGCGCCAACTTCCCAGGGCCATAACTTTTGATCCGGGACTCCGATTCGCGAACCGTTTGAACTGTTGGAAAGGTCTCGAAGTCAAGAACGTGCTCAAAATTTTCTATGCCAATTTTAGCAAGTTTTTGGGTGGATCTTGGAGCTCTAAGTGCCTCAAATCCCACTCGAAAGATTTTCAGGGGCAAATTTGGGAAACTAAAACTGCAATATCTTTCAACCCAAGAATAAAAAATAAAAACCGTAAATTGGGAATTTCATTATGACGAAAAGGGTATCCAAAAATGTAAAAACATCTAAAAATTGAGAAACTTGAAAATTAACTATTTTTGGGTGATGCAAGATTGCCCTTACACCACTAGATGCTCCTGCATCACATTGTGACAAAGAAAATAAGTAAAAGCCATGCCCCAATGAAGGTGTAGAGTATCAATGCCCCCTCGGGAAATTTTTCAAAATTTTTGGTCGGCGATAGAAAAATTTGTAAAGGGTCCCAATAAGTCAAGTTGATGACTAGAAAAACAATGGTGCTGACGATTTTGGATTCTGACATGTTTAAGGCACCCAACATGGTGGTCAAAGTTGGTCAAATGAGCCTCCAGTAATAACCTAGTTGAAAAATTCCATTTTGATTTTATAAATAGGTTGACAAAGGGGTAAAAGTCAATTCATTTTCACTATTCACTTTGTAAATTTTGAAAGCTCAGAGCGAAAAAGAGTGCAGCGAGGATGGTGATTCCAGTGACAGAGCATCGTGGCGAGATCGTGAGGACTTTCAGATGGCCAAAGGGCTTAGAGCCAGTGGTATGTACCTCTATCCTCATTTGTATTTTTTTTGTTTTGCGTGCCAAAAGTAGGTTTCTAGGGGGAACAACGAATGTGCAATGATGCATATGCGTTCGCGTAAGCCACATTCGCCTTTGTGTTCGACGCATTTGATGCTTTGCGATGCAAGTGCAATGGTAAATAAGGGGAGACTGAGGGTTTGCACCGCATTTGTCAAAAATTGTGATGCATTCGCGTGTTTGACTCACATTTGAAGGCTGGAATGCCGCATTTGTTATCTTACGATGCAATTTCCTGCTTATGCGATGCATTCGCTCGAAATGACACAAGTGTCAAATTTTGTGACGCAACTGCTATGATGCAACGCATTTGATGGTTAGAACAACGTAATTGACATGTCGAGATGCATTTGATGTATGAAATGACGCAAATGTTGTTTTGCGATGCAATTGCACCCGTGCGATGCATTTGATTTGAGTTGTGACTAGGTATGATTTTGATACTTTTCCAATTTGAAATGCTTTTGATTATATTGAAAGTTGTCCAAAAGGTACTGACATGTTATTTGGCTTTATGAAGAGACAACTTGCCCCAATTTATACACGCAAGAGCAGATCGATGACCTTCTGATTTGTAGATCAACTAACTCCGCAGGAGTGGCGATGACTGATGTGGCTGGGTTTGTACTATGTTGCCTATATGCATTGGCATTCTGAGACTTGTTCTTTCCACTTGCCAATAGGAGAGGCTACTATTACACTCAAGGATGTCTATCGCATTTTACGAGTGCCTATCCGAGGAGAGCGGATTGTCTATGACCCTTGCCATGGTGAGCATACTTTCAAGGCATATTATCATGATGAGGGTGTCAGACTTGACATCCAAGGCTACAAGATCCGATGGGAGTTCATGGCGGAGCACTATGCTCATTTTGATGCATTCCTAGTGATGCTTATTGGTGGTATTCTGATTCTTGATCGTCGGGGACATGGGTTTCCTATTGGCTGGGGAGACGTCTTGGTTGGGATGAGATGAGATAGGACAGTGTATGCTTGGGGTCCTTGCTTATTGGGGACACTCTACCATCAGTTGCACGAGGTTTCTTACAGGAGGGCAGAGAGTATCTTGTGTGGTACCACATTGATGATGATTTGGGCCTAGGAGAATATTGCTATATTTCGCCCACCGATTCAGAGACCAAAGTTGGTCGCGGGGATGCCCTACACCTATTATTATGCCAGTGCTTTACAATAGACTCAGATGGGAAAGATAGGTTGGTGGCGGCATCAGATTGACATGATGGTGTCCTTTATCTAGAGGCCATTCAGAGACTGTGAGTAGTGGGACGATGAGGTGGACCATTTGAGCCTATGCCGACAGTACTGGTATTTGATTGGGAGGACAATATAGAGCTCACTGATTATAGAGATGTATTTTCCATAGCGAGTCCTTAGGCAGTTTGGAGAGTAGCAGGGTGTACCTGTAGGGATAGCTGAGTATGCGCGGTCTTCTAGAGAGTATGCTTGGGGACCAGCCATTCCAGTAGCCTTTGTAGAGTAGCAGATTGATGGGCTAGGAGCCCAGCTGTGGGGATGGAGAGGTGGGATTACCGATCCCGAGACCACTGCAGACTATGACCTATGGTGGCAGGCACACAGATGAGTGCCACTGATAGATCCCAATGGGCCAACACCTATGGATAGGCAGTTAGTGATACCTCATGTGCCAAGAGCCAGGCAAGGAGGCATGGATGGTGATAGGGTCAGAGGCTGGGGGAGGGATGGAGGTCAGGGCAGAGGTAGGGATAGAGGTAGGGGAGAGATGCAGGTTGGGATGAAGGTAGGGATGGGGGCAGAGACGGGGGCCAGGGTGGAGATGACGAAGATGACGAAGATGATGGAGGAGATGGCTAGAGGTAGATGAGAGATGGTAAGAGACAGGGCTGGAGAGTGCACCCACGTGTGGTGAGGGTAGCATTAGATGCTATTCCTGAGGTGGCCAAGTAGGGGGAGTGAGAGGAGGGAGAGGGTGAGGAGAGATAGGAGGAGAGGGAGAGAGAGGAGGATGTGGAGGTGGCGGAGGCCAGATATGAGGAGAGGAGATAGGAGGAGGAGGACGTGGAGTTGGCAGAGGCCAAAGAGGAGGATGATGTGCCTCGAGATGAGGGAGTCGGTGGAGAGGATGTGGCAAAGGATGATGATGATGATGAGGATGATGCCATGGATGAGGCCGAGAGACTCCTCAGATGGTGGATGGTGGAGGGAGAGGAGGAGATACTGTCCTCCTCGAGATTTCCCCAGGATTCCACAAAAGATCAAAGGGTGGCTAATTTACAGAGGAGACTAGATGAGAGCATGGCCTAGGTCAGAGCATTGCAGTCAGAGCTAGAGGTGGCTCAGGTAGAGGGGGATCAGGTAGTGATCCACCAATAGGACTCAGCTCAATGGTGCATCGAGTTTACAACCTTATGTACAGGACCATCTGGGGATATGGCTCATGAGCTAGCCAGGGTGAGCATGAGGTTGGGTCAGTACAGGACCTTATATGAGTAGGCAGTGCCACCTGAGCGACAGGATGCTACATTTTCACAGACACAAACGAGGACAGACAGTGAGCATAGATTAGGGAGTGTTAGTGGCAGTTGGAGTCACACTAGTGTAGGGGGATCCACCTCCTTAGGGCACACATCAGGGCACATGGCACACCACTCATGTAGGCCCACCTTGAGTCATCATTTGAGCCACGGTCATGGGTTGACCAATTCAGGGCAAAGATCAGTACAAAGGTAGCCACCAGTGGCAGATCCGTCAGCATCACAGAGTCAGGGTGCAGTGACGTCACAAGTGTCTATAACCGTGGAGATGATGCCATCATTGTTAGTTCCATTGGTTGCGCAGATAGAGGCTGCCATAGGTCCACCCATCATTTCAGTGCCAGTCATAGAGCTCCAGCCACCACACTCTTCACCACGAGGGGATGATGAAATTATACCCTAGGGGCATGTTTGTCGTATTTGTTTCCATGTTATGACACATTATGTATATATTATTGAGCCTGCGAGCTCCATTTTTGGGATATCTCTTGACTTTATCCTATGACATTGCATATTTTTGAGATGATATTATATGATGATGTAGTTTTGATGCAGCCTACATGTGTGTTATGTGATGTTCTTTGATTCATGCATTATGATATATGTGATGTGATGCTTTAATGTATATTGTTGATTTATGATGTATCATGTATGTCCTATGATGCATACTTATGATTATGATGCCATGATGATGCAATGCTTACTTATATGTGATGATGATGATAATGATATGCATACCATATTTATTACATGGATGTAATGTTGATGATTATGCTAATGCAATGTTTATGATTATGTATATGATTTAATGCTATAGACGATGTATGTATGGACCTAATGCAATGTTTATATGATCATGTATGTACTCATGTTTTTGTATGTCAAAGGATATCATCATGAGATGGATGAGAGAAGATGACCAGACTGACGAGAGAAAATGACCAGATCGATGAGAGAAAATGACTAGAGCAAAGGAATAAGATGCATGTTACTTCCTAGACCAAATCCTTCAAAACTTTACCATAGGACTTTAATATTTATTTCTCTTAATCATCATTGGGAAGACTATTGTGATGGCCAACAAACACCATGATATGACATAGATCAAGGTGTGTAGTCGTACCATCACATAAGACAAGTAGTCACAGACAAGGATGATCATGACTCAAACTAAGAGTGTGATTGCCCCAGTCTTTTTGTCATAATCAACCACAAGCAGAAAAGGACAAGGACAACTCATGAAACATCGTTGCTTCTATAAATCCTGTTTCTAAGACATCATTGAGAAACTAGCAACATGATTGCCAAAATATAACATAGAGCCCTTATCATGATATGTCACTATTTTTCTAAATCCTCGAATTAGGATCTCGCTGAGAAACTAGTAGTCATGCGTGTTAATCGTTATGATATGTCGGTGCTTCTCTAAATCCTGTTACTAGGATCTCGCTGAAAAACTAATAACATGATAAAAAATCCAAAAAACAAGTGCCAAGTGTTTTCCAAGTGTGTCTAGATATCCATTGTTTTAGTGTCAAAATGTCAGGTTTGATGATGATGAGATGCCAGAGTGTCAAAGTTTTGATGATACCCAAATGACAAATGTCAAAAATTGCCGAATTCAGGAAGGACACATCCTGAATAATGTTGACGTCGAGAGGATTTGATCCCTAAAAGTCAAAAAGGGGTCTCTCAAAAATGATGATGATTCCTAGGAAGGACGCATTCTAAGCCATAAATGATAGAGTTTTTTCTTCAAAAGGACACATCTTAAGAATACTGATGTGAAGATGAGTGATCCTTTAGATGTCAAGAGAATCCCTCAAAATGTCGAATGACAGTGACGATGCCTAGGAAGGAAACATCCTAAGTCATGAATGATAGAGGTTATCTTTTAGAAGGACCCATCTGAAGGATAACCAAGAGTTGACGGTTTGACATGGTATGATGATTTGACCTATGTTTGACTATATGTTGATATTGTCATGATGATATGATTGACATGCTAATGAGATTTTCATATTGAAATAAATGATTGCCATAATTTGTTCTTTAGGAGTTTATCCATTTGGGAATGATTCGCTTTGTCTTGAAGACATTTTGACGTGTGTGCTAGTATGATGTCATGGACCCTAATGGACTGACCTAGTGTGGCCTCGGGGGCTCATCGACAGATGGCCTTGGCTATGTCATGCACTTAGAGACCTCATAGTTCGACATGACCAATGACTTTGTCTTGATGACCAAAGATTGAATCATGATTTTATTTTGACAAACCTAAAAGGACTGACCTAATGTCTCGGGGACTCGAATATGAGTCTTGCCTATGTAGCAAATGCGCATAGACAACATAGTTCAAATAGATGACAAAGACTTGACTGGTTGTCATGACAGATTTGAGAAGCGATGACTCTGTGTTTCGTGCTCTTCGAGCAATTTGACGTTTGTTGTAGTTTTCTTCAAGACATTTTTTTGGTTTTTAGGTCTTTCTTCAAGACGTTTTGCAATGTTTTTGTCTTTTTTCAGCAATTTTTGCAATGTTTTTGTCTTTTTTTAGGACTTTTTACAATGTTTTTGTCTTTTTTTAGGACTTTTTGCAATATTTTTGGTATTTCTTCAGGACATTTTGCGATGTTTTTGTCTTTTTCTTAGGAATTTTTGCAATCTTTTTGGTCTTTTTTTACTACTTTTTGCAATGTTTTTGGTCTTTTTTCAGGACTTTTTGCCAATTTTTGAAACCATGTGTGACATCCACTGTAGTTACATGATAAAATTTTTGCCCCCAGTCAGGTCCAAGACTTAACCAATTTTAAGGGACATGAAAGGGATGTGCCTGGGGTACCAGATAGATAGTATAGAGGACTTGATGTCAACCGTTATCAACCATGAACAGAAGGGTAATGATGTGGTGGTGACAAAAAATATATTTCATCCTAGGCCACATCAGACAAAGTGACAGTAGATTGTAGAGCAATGATTGATTATGCATGGCACCTTTTTGCCAGGTTTTCTCTATGGTACTTATCCAAAGTGCCTGTTTGCCAGGTTTTCACTGTTGGACGAATCATTTTTCTTTACTATTTTTGTCATTTTTTATTTTTTTTGGTGTTGCCAAGACGCTTGTTTGCCAGGTTTTCATCAAGGCAATGATTTTTTGTCATTTTTTCCTTTTTTTTTTTAATTTTACTATTTTCATCTTGATCTCCTGACGCTATGCATAGAACTTTCAGAGATGTAAACTATTGATAGGCTCTGTCAATCATTCTCCATCTGGAAATGCCAACTAATAGGCTCCAAAACCAAAAGAAGATACGATGATGTAAGGACCCAACCAGTTTGGTTCAAACTTTCCTAGCTTTTCTCTGTTAGCCTGGTTCTTAGGGTTCTGCATGAGAACTAGGTTGCCAATGTCAAATTTCTTGACCATAGCCCTCTTGTTGTAACTGCGACAAAGACGGTTCTGATATGCTTATAGATGGTTCAGGGAATTTTTCCTTCTTTCCTCTAGCATTGTAAGCTTGTGCAGGCGTGATTGTCTATACTCCTCGTCATTAGTTAAACGCTTCAGGGAGACTCGTAATGAAGGAATTTCAACCTCAATGGGAAAGATGGCCTCCGTTCCAAAGACTAAGGAAAACAGAGTGGCTCCTATAGGCGTACGAATGCTAGTGCAGTAAGTCCACAGAGCAGGGTTGAGTTGTATATGCCAGTCACGGCCAGCATCATTGGCAGTCTTTTTGAGGATTTTAATAATGGTTTTATTTGATGCCTTAGCTTGACCGTTTCCTTGTGGGTAATACGAAGATGAAAAATGGTGTTGGATGTGAAATTGCACAGTGTTTTTTATGTAAGAAAGTGCACATAAGACAAGTACAATCCTAGGTTAGGCCAGGACAATATTAGCTAGATTCCACATGGGTTTCCCCAACCGCATATCTGTAGCATGTGAATTCAGAAGCTTGGCTGCACGGGCTCCCCCTTACAGTGCACTCTCTTCTCAGGCCAACCAAGCTTCCAACCCCCATGAAACTCCCATGGCAGATTGATCACCTCTACTAAAGACTGCGAAAGTGTGGATGCCTTCACACCAACTAGTGTTGTGCTAGCAAATAGAAGGTTTTTGACTACTGCACAAGAGTATTTAGTTCGGGAACCCCATTCGAATGGCCATACATGGGGCAAGAGATTAATCACCAATTAGGTGGCACTCCAGCTTGAAGAGGTTAAGCTCAACAGGGTTTATGGGAGTACTACTTTGTCCGTATGACACATCCGCACTTGTAATCTTAGGTTTTCCCTTAAGATTCACATTTATATACCAGTCGGGGATAGCTTGGCTATAGCTCCGTTATCGGTTTGAGTCGTGTTGGGGTGATGAAATCCCCAGGCAGGCCCAATTTCTAGAGTTAGTAACCATTTGTCTTACACCTAGGATCGCCCGAAAGCACAAGGGGAGAGGATACTTCAATTAGTAAGTCGTGAGGGTAATAACATATAAAAACGGGTCTAGTTTTCTGATCATCGAGTTTTCACAAGGTGAGAGCATACTCACCTACCATTTTGCAAAAACACTCATGCAAATTAGAAGACATTATTCTTTTTAATTGCACTAAAGTAAGTGTGTACTAATCTAAGAAAAATACAAGCACAATGTAATTGCCAAATGTTGCAAATGAAAATTAGTACCACGAAAACCTAACTAAGTAGAATGCAAAAGAACCAGAATAAAATGAACACAGAAAACAACAAAAAAAAACCAAAAAACTGAATGCAAATAATCAGAAAACGTTACCAGTCAAATGCATTATAACAAAGCAAATGCGTCGCTTTGTGTGTCAAATGTGGCTCGGGCATACAAATGTAGCTTTCCAGACCTCGATTGCTTTACGACAGAGTAATTGTAGTGTTTCAGTGTGCGAATGCGTCGTGACGCATTAGATGCGTCACGATTTAAAAAAAACAACTGCGGCGCTCCATAACTGTACCTACAAAAATGACAGAAAACACACAAAACCATATGGAAAAAATAAAAAGAACAAAGTTGGGTTCATTAATGTATCTAAGGGTTAAATTTAGGCTTTGATTAGTTGTTAGCAAATTAATAAAGATCAAGAAACCCAAAGAACTATAAAGCACAAAGGAAATTAAATAAAAGAACAATTATACCTATTCTTTGAATCTTCCATGATTACCTCCATAGCACCTCCTAGCTAGTTGATTGACGTGTTGCCCTCAGATCGAACATGTGAACAATCCTTGACGAAGACCTACACAAGCTTTGAAGGATTTTCTTCTAAAATTCCTATGCCTATGACAATATTGTTGAAATTCCTATGCCTAAATATGCCAAGACTAAGTGGAGTAAATGTTGCAATTCTTGTGAAAAATCTAAGTATGTTAGTGCATCAGTGTGTAATCTAGAAATGAGAGAAAAATATCATTTTATAGAAAATTCCATTTTGAATGGACGGATGAGATCGACTTTTGACAGAGACCTAAAATCAGAGGATAAGATTAAATCTGACAATCCCTAATCAGGCTTAGGGAAAAATCATTAAGTGAGTGGTCAAGATTTCATCTGAGAGAATCGAATCAGTGGTGGAGAATAAATGAGATAATTAATTTGAAAATAAAGATTTTCGAAAATCAAGAAGATAAGAGTTGAACTAAAGATTAGATTTGAAAAATCAATAATTTGCCCGATTACTTGATTTTTGGAGGAAAGTTACCAATTTGAAATTAAATTAATTTCAAATATGGATTTTGTGGAATAGTAAATAATCGATTTTCAGATTATTTACCAAAATGGATTGTCAGCGAAGAATGTGATGACGTTTTAAATAATTTTATTTATTTAAAATGAGAGGAATATCAATTTTGTCAATTTAAATAATTAAAGATAATTATTTAATTTAGTAGATAAGATTAATTAATTAAACAAATTAATCAATTCATTTAATTATGACAATTAGTGACATATTAAATAAATAAATAAAACTTTATTTATTTAATAATCAAGAAGAAGGGTAATTAAATAAATTTAGAAATTTATTTAATTAGGGGAAGACTTAGATAATTAATGACGTATTTAATCAATAAATAAAATTTATTTATTTGATAATCATGAAGGATAAAAGGACATGAATTAATTAAACAATTATAAACTATTTAATTAATAGTCGAATGTGGACCAAGAACATAATTAAATGTCATAATTATGCTAGGACGAAAGTGGTAAAAATATAGCTTGTGCATGGAAGTTTTTGTGACTCTTTGAGCTAGAGGCTGGGAGCTACAAAGAAATAAAAGGCTTCTGCTCAACCATAGGGGTGTCCATCATAGCCATCTCCGACAAAGGGACAAACTTTTGAATGGGAATAGGAGGAAGAGATTGATTGACAATGGGGGGAGCTAGCTCTAGCCCCTCGGCAGAAGGCCTCTTCCCATTCACTAATTTAGGAGCAAGAGTAATGGGAGGCCATGGAGGCTAAGACATAGAGTATTCCCCATGGGGGAATTTTCTCCTACCAAACAAGTAGATTAAGGTCTAGGTGGCATAGTAGGGAAGTCTGACATCCATATCTTAGCTTTGTGTGAAGCAAGCACCATTAGACTTCTCATGTGAAATCTAGGAGTAGACATCCAAAATTATTCTTTAGAAAGAGAGTAGAAGAGGCACCCTAACAATGGGTAGGCCTCTCCTTTCCTTTTCGAGAAGAGGAGGTATCTTTTTTCTGCACTACTAGAAGGGTCAATTTTGTCCGTCCCTTGCCCCTAGTCTTATACTTCC
>VDFB02270651.1:319373142-319541200 GCA_007258455.2 Sequoia sempervirens | reverse complement strand
ACGGGTGATTAAAATGTCTTACTAAATCACTTTATAAAATATTGATTTGCCCATAATCACATTAAATGCAGTAGGATGAAAAAAGCTACTAAAAACATTCTTCTCAACATAGAAAACCCTAATTCACTTCACAAAACATCATGCCTACATAATTTCTTCCAGTTTCTTTTGCAAAACCTTTTCCTTACTATTCCTTACAACATATCCTCATGTCAAAGACTGACACACCAAATATCAAGGGGGTTCAAATAGTTTTCTATTAAATCTACCCCTAAGACCTTGCTATCTCTAATTCCTAAAGGAATTTTCTATACCAAATGAGGGAATAGATGCATCTATTGTTTCAGGCTCTTCTTTCTTTCTCTAAACTTTGTTCATCTCTTGCTTCATTTCTTCTTTATCAATTTTCTTTACCAGTTCATTATGCTTTACCATATTAGTCTTCTTTCCCTTTTTACTCCAATATACTCTTGCAATATGTCCTGGTTTGTTGCAATTATAGTAGACAACATTTCTCTGATTAGTTTGACTTCAACTAAATTTTTTTCTACACTGATCGACTTTATGTCCATACTTGTTGCAAGTATAACAATATACATTAGAGGATCGATTCACTCTTCCTCCATTAAATTGACTCATCATCTAGGTTTTGCATTCATTGGCTTTGTGTCCAATTTTATTGCAAGAAGAACATTGTCAAGAGAAAGGACCAAAAAACTAATTCATCATGCTTTTGTATTCAGTTTCCCTATGACCAAATCTATTACAAGAAAAACAAGTACCATTGAAAGATGGATACCTTTTTGCATTAAGGTTGTCTGATAGGAAGTTTCTTAGCAAAGTTATTTAATTTTCCTTTATGCCTCCCTTTATCTTGAGTCTTCTGGTTGTTTACTGCATTCTACCCAGTTTTGGAACTTTCACTGGTATCATTTCCAAGACCACCTTTGTCTTTAGAAGGCCTCTACCCTACAATCATTTCATCAAGCTTATTGGAGTTGGATTTGTAATTTTTTTCATAAAGCTTTGCTTTCTCCAAATCTACTTTCAAATTCACCATTTCTTGTTCAAGCTTAGTGCATTCATTAGACTTTCTTTGCACAATTTATTTAGACATTCTTCTATTCTTTTATTTTCCCCCACTTGTGTCTTAAAACCGATGATCTCCTCATTTGCTTTCTTCAATTGCTCAGTTACTTCTCTATGTCTTTCTTTGAAATTTTTCAATTGCTCTTTCATCTTTCGGATGCATTCATTTGCCTCATCTAGATTCTCTTTCAAATCTCTATTTTCATTTTCAGCTTTATCAAGATCTTCAAGTGTAGTATGGAGCTCTTCTTTATCATTGATTTGTTCCATTTTCAGGATCTTGCTCAAGTTGTTAGGCTTCTCTAGAGGAACTAGGCTCTAATACAAATTATTAAATATCCAAGACACTGAAAGGGGGGTGAATTAGTATCTTCTTAAATTTTTTGAACAAACACTATCCAATTATTCCAACGCATAGAATAGTAAATACAATCAAGATAATTGAAAGAGATTGCAATCATTCAACACATGAACACCAGTATTTTTACGTAGAAAACCCCAAAATGGGAAAAACCATAATGAGTGTTAGCTCACAATATAGTATAACCAGTTATAAAATATTAAAAAATATGATGGATCACTACCAGGACTCACTATCCAGAACAAAAATTCTCATGCCTACATGATTACAAAGATGAAATGGCTTACAACCACAAAGTGAACTGATAATATACACCTAACTAGTGTTGATTTAGTTCCAATTATGCACAATAGACAAACTTACTGCACTTCATTATCTTTGTACTTTTCACATTCAGTACACATTCATCGATCACTCTCCATCTTTAAAACTATTCAATATATATATCTAATTTTTCCACAAGCATCAATTAGGTTAGCCTAATTAGATGCATTTCTTATTCATCAAAAATACCAACTGTGGGATACAAAATTTCAGAAGATATTACAAAAATAAATTCAACCTCACAACATGCTACATCATGTCAGCATAGACCACATATATCTGCAAAACAAAATTAATTCACCGTTACATAGTTTATCCATTAGGTTGGCCAAGGATAGACCGAATAGCAAAATTGTAATCAATAGAATAATGCCGATATGACATACGACCATCTGAGTACATGAAATTTTGAAAGTATGAGCTCCCAACATCCATAAACCATTTCCCAAAACAACAAGCAATAGTAATCATCATCAACCAATCACAGATCAAAATATCGGAGTATGTACCGAAATACCGGTTCAGATACTGGTCCAGAATACCAGATTAAACTAAGGCTTGATCTTGTAGTTGCAACTTATATATCATGATGACACCAATGATAACTCAAAACAACAAAATAAAATTTTCTTCTTCATTTTTCCAACAGGAAGCTTCTCGACATCAATTAGACTATTTTATGTGTGCACATCTAGATCTTATGTGTCAAGAAGAATATGTCCTCCCATAGACTACACCATGACTTTGATATCTTAATTGAAATCCTTTAGATACAACATGAATTCCATAGCATCTGAAGGCCTGGAAATCACATGAATTCCTTACTAGGTTTTGTGAAACCTGGTGTTGAAGTCACTCATGACCTCTTGCAGAGCCCTTTTGATGGTGATTAGTTTTGCACAAAGAGGAGTGATCTTCCTTTTCATAGAAGCATTCAAAAAACTTCTCTTTGAGTCGGTCCCAAGAGTGGATAGAATCGAAAGCCAAATGCCTATACTAGTCCTAGGCTTTTCCTTTAAAAGAAACTACCAGTAACCTGAGAGTAACATTCTCCTCTATAATGTTATGCACTCCTCATACTTTTGCTATATCTTGGAGATGTTTGGAGGGGGTCTTGAAATCCTCCCTTGAAAACTTTGGGATGGCCTTGAGAGAATTGGCAGGTATGGTGGGCCATAAGTTAGGGAGTGTAGGTAGTTGTAGTAGACTATCACTATCCCAGGTTACAAAATTTCTAGGAGTGGGAGCACCTAGATGAGCCATTGTAAACAGATTTCTATAGATAGGGTATACAGGTATTCTGATTTGGAAAGTTCAACCTCTTGGTGGAGTAGGTATAACTCTGGATCATGAGCTAACACTTCTTACCCTACTGCTCATTACAGGTGATACATAACATGTAAGTCTTCTTCTCCTTGATACGGAGGTAGGTAACTAGGAGTACTAAAAATGGCCTCTTGAAGACATTGTTTAGATTTTGGGCATGAAATTTCTAGCCTCTTTTCTTGGTCTGACTTGAGAAATATTTTTGACTTCCAATCAGACGTTCAAAAAAACTTCAATCCCACGGGGCATGCTAGAAAAAGAAATTGTTGATCATCAAAGCTTATGATTCTCCGATAGCCTTATGGGAAATCCAGTGAATGGGGGACAAATTTGACCCTCACTGAATGACCTCCGAGATTTTTATAGAAAATTGGCTCTTCTTTTTTTTTTGGGGGAAAAATTTAGATAGAAATGCAAAAAAAACATAAAAATGATGATGCACCAAATCTCTTAAAACATTTCAAACCTTAACTATTCCTTATAATTGATATGTTAGACACAAAATGCCACAGACCCTTCATTGTTGGGAAGAGAATGAGCAAAAAAGGATAAAAAAGCATAGCACAGTCTTTCAAATCTCTTAGTGGGAAACACCCATTAAGCTCCAATTAGACATAAGAAATACTCTAGAGATTGATAGAGATATCTAAAAACTTAATGAAAACTTCTCCCTTCATAGCATAATATGAAAAAGGGCGAACTCTGTAAAAAAATTGGATAAGTTCAATAGACATAATCCAATTTAAAAAATCTAGCATTCAACATAGAAGATTAACATCATGAAAATTAGTTATCTAAACTACCAAAGAAAACTTAACAAAGTGTTTTTAAAATGAATGAAATATAAAAAAGAAACTTGACAAAGGCCATAGCATGCACAATTTCAAGGATTTCTCCCAAATAGATTGAACTTCAATAATATGAACTGAAAAATAAAGGTTAGATGCCAATCCAATGATAGTTTGAATTAAAATATAACATTCCAGAGAGAATAGCAGTATTCTATAAAAAACCTTCTATTTTTGAGAAAACATAAACTCCCTTACTAGATCTATATCCTTAGAAAAGAATTTTACAAGATTTTTTTCTACTTTTTTGCTTATGTTGCCAATGCCTATTTATAACTAGAAGAAGAGAGCACCGCCACAAACATTCCAAAAGCAGAAACTACTAGTTTCCTAATCTTGATAGCCCACAATCCAATCTTAGATCTTGATTATATTGCAAATATCTTCACTCATTAAGTCCCAACTACTTCATTAATGGCTTTTAGATATTTAGCAAACATAACTGTCAGAAAACAATTAGATTTTGGCACAGCCGTACAAAATCTTATTGATCAACCATAGAGATTGATGATACTGACTCGAAGGTTCCAACTTGAAAGCAAGATGCCAACTGTGTTCCTGACAAACGGTTCCTAAATAAATCACTATGCAAAAAATACAAATTGCTTAAATCAAATAGATGACATGTCAAGCAAGCGAGCAATCTCAGATATATGAGAATAGCTTTGAGGAAAATCCTTACCTAGTTGAAACGTGCCTTGACTTACATCTGAAAGGAAAATGATATGTAAATAAAGTTGTGTAGCCACCACATGGTGTATTGCATGACTTTATGCAGGAGCAATCTTTGTCCTTTAGGTTTAGATTGATCTTGAAACTGAAAAGAGTAAGGGATGAAAACCAAAAAAGAGATAAAAAGAAAAATTACTTTATAGAGAGAATGACCAACAAGAAGCAAGAGAGATCAAGAAGAAAATAAGATAGAGTAATTGAAATGGGAATATAGGTTGAAAAGAGAGAATAGGAGGGAAAAGAAGGTTCCTAAGCCATTACAAGGAATCCCAAGTTGTTTCCAGCAACAAAGGTAGGTGACAAGTGCAAAAGAAACTCAAGAATGGCCATTTTAATGTTAATATGTCATAGGACACTAGAAAACACATGTAATTTTTTTTGTGGCATGATAGTTTCCAAATAAATCACACTCAAAAACAATGAGAATAAGAAAAGAACAAAGTTTAACAGAAAGCTGACATAAGAAGGTGGTTGTTGAAAAGGATTCCTAAGCATCCTGAGAAGGAAAAAGGATGATGCAAGGGATACGATGATCCTACACAAATACTAAGGGGGTGGACACTAAAGTGGGTGAAAAAGTGTAGGTGAAATTTCCATGAGGTGTAATTTTACGACACTACACCTGCCTTAACTAGTAATGTTATTATACCTAGTGACTATCTACCAACATTATCAAATCCACAAATAGAAGTAGCATTGAGCTTGATGAGAGATGTATTCATACCCATGTTATGTAAAAGGTCAATTCTACAAACATTAAGACATGATCAATTATTGATTAGGGTACACATTATTCTAATTCTAATAATGATGACCAAAATCATAAGAGGATCATGTCGTTGTTGAATTTCAAGAGGAGGTAATTCACATTGAGGGAATGTAATATCCAAGTTTTTTGCATGAATACAACCAAACAAGGCTACTACATCATTTATTCTAATAGAAGGTGGTACCACAATCTTCCCTAATGCCTCTTGGAGCATCATATAGTATGTAGGTGAAGTTTGTATTAATTCCCAAAGAGATATCTTATCTTGAGTATTATAAATTTTCTCAACAAGATTGTTTTATTTTCCCACATGCCGAGGAACACAAGGTGTGAGATTAGATCTTGGGAAATCAATATGCCATAATTTGTTGATGAGAGGTGTATGCAAGAATGAATTAGGGATTTTAAGCATTCATAGGAGTTGAAAGGAAAATTCAACTTCACATATGAATTCTCCTAGGAGGTAGAATATGGAATAAAGGGATGCCAAAGCAGGTATATTGATGAAATGGTAAAAGAGAGTGTTTTAGGTTTGTATTTTTGCAAGGAAAAAACATGTAGTTGTTCTAATTTTCCGAAGTGAACATAAATCTTGTGTAAATGTAAATGAAATAATTCAGATTTAATACCCTAAACAAGAAAAATAAGATCTAAAAATATGTAATCAGATCATAATATTCTTCCATTGTGATCTAAATTCAGTTCACCAAGATGTTTAGTGTTTAATGAATAAGGAGTGCAATGCATAACATGTACAAAAATTCAAATATATAATGAATATATATGAGTAACAAGATATTCAAATAGCATAATG
Organism: Sequoia sempervirens; assembly: GCA_007258455.2. Lineage (NCBI taxonomy): Eukaryota > Viridiplantae > Streptophyta > Pinopsida > Cupressales > Cupressaceae > Sequoia > Sequoia sempervirens. The sequence continues at coordinate 319,534,937 of VDFB02270651.1, read as the reverse complement.
CTTGATTATATTATAGAATTTATGCTATGTAAATAAGAAAAAATGCAAGTGTAAGAAGTATCAGGTTCACCAAAATGTTAAGTGGGAAAAATTGATCCTAGATCTAACTAGTGAATTAGCTTGGGCTTAACATTGGAACATAAATAAATTTGGGTTTGGTGATAAGATAACTACCTCAAAGGAGAGCCAATTTGATAGGGTTTTGTTCCTTTTTTTCAAAGAGGGTAAATTTTATGTGTGATTTAATTAAAATAATTGAGATAAACTCTAGATCTAGAAATAAAAATGATCTCATAGACGAATATAAAAAATTATAGAAATAGGTACAAATTTGGAATGTGTAGACAAAGGAGCACCTATGGCGGAAATATGAGCCTGAAATGCAAGGATAATGGTGTGGGTGCCCTACTCTAGGTGTTTTTGGATGTTTAGTGGTTGGATCCCTCAATCATAGCCTAATCTCTACTCTTTTCCAACCTATTATTGAAGAAGTTTTGGATTTGGCTTACACACATGAAAAGAGGGAAAAGGTTGTGTTCTATAGGATTTTGCCTCATTTAAACCCATGTCTTGGTGTTTCCACCTCCACAAAAACAATGGTAATGATGGTAAAGAGTGCTTACCCTTGGGGGAAAATGTAAAGGAAATAGTAATGACTATAATAAATGAATGATATAAGATAATGTTACCTTACGCATGAAACCCTTGTTGAAGTGATGTCCAACCATAAGTTTCCACAAAGAGTTGATGATAATTCATGCATTTCCCTGAACACCTGCAAGACTTAGGCACATAACACAATAGATTGTTGTAGCAAGAAAATAAAAAACAAGTTGCATGTATCTTCATAATTTTCACATAATAATTTATCATAGTTCATAATAGAGTGTTCTTAATTGTTAAAACACTCAAGGCCGACATTCAAAGTAATAAATTTTAAAAATCATATCCTTATAACTAGGGCATCTACACCACTATCTAGGTTTTTTGGCCCCAAAAAATAGGGATGTTGAGGAATTAAATATATTTTCCCAATCTAGACTCAAAATGATAAAATTTTGGCTGGTATTGGCATGGTGTGATGGTTTATAGGTGGCATTGTTGTTCTTTCCACCAAGGTTCAAACCCCATTGGGGTGGTATTGTTGAATGGTTGTATCTGGTTCATAGCTCCGATCAAAAGAGTTTACCCCTTGAATTAAAAAAATGATAAAATTTTGAATGTAATTAATTGTATATGCAAAATAGTCTATCAAACATAGTGTGAAATCATTAGGGGTAACAATTTATGACACTATAGTGAGCATGCTTGGTCTTCCACATATTCGTCCACTCACTAACATCTCCTTGCATCTCACGATTTGATCAAATTTATAATAGTAATCTTTAATCACTCATCCTCTTTTGAAAATTTTCACAAGGCTAATAATATTCTCCATGGTGAATCTTAATCATTGATGAACCATCTCTTTATTTTGGCCCTCAATTTCCCTCTTTAGTACATTTTAGAGAGTATTTTCCCTCTCATTCCATCAACTATTCACACAATATCATCATGATACCATTTTTTTAATCAATTATTTCAATGCTAAAGCCTTTTGATATTTATTCTATTTTATCTTAAGATGAATCAATAAAGGAAGTCATTGAAGCCATGTGATCTTTACCTACATAGTTGGGTTTGAAGTAAACTCTTATTAGAAATTTTTAACTACCAAGAGTTGGTGGTTCTTAGGTTTTTCTAGGTGGCTCTTGGTGAGTTTGGAATATTTGTTTCAAGGCCTCCCCATTCCAAGAAAATAATTTGAGAGGAATTAGTTTTGAATTGGTAAATGTGGTGCCTGATTTATGCACATGCTCTAGCTATTGTGAATTCTACTAGATATCCATTTAAAGAAGTTTGAAGTGTAGTATGGTGGGATGAAGGTGTCTAAGGGTGTGGGGAATGTGGGGAATGTGGTTGTTTTGAATGATCCTTTGAACTATACACAAAATGGTGAATTTTTTTTCTTCTTAAAGTTCAAAATAAGTTGCTAGAGATCAAAACCTACTATGTCGACCTAAGGAAGGTTGTTGAAATTCTTATTGTAATACATACAAAAAGAAATTTGAAAGTATCAAGTTTATTTACTCTTCTACCCTTCGATGTAAGGAAGGTGATTAGGCACAAAGGTAACATAAAATTTTATATAGCTTAAAATTTATCTACATATGTCTTATATCTTAGTACATCCACTTCATTGAGGAAGGATTTATATTTTTCTCTTGTGTAGGAACTGGATGGTTAGGATGTTTTTAAAGGTAATGGGGTTGGAAGATAGGGTGTTTATTAAGTATTATTTTTTTCTTTTTTCTTCTTTAGTTGTTGTTTTTTTCTCACTAGAGTATATTTTGAATTTATTTTGTTGATCTATGCTCATTTAATGGATGGTAGCATCGTGGATGTTATCATATAGTTTTTGGGTTATGCTTTCACTATGAACTATTTAGGCCATTGCACCTATAAAATGTTTCTTTTCTCGAGAAGGGTCATAATAAAACTACTTAATTATGAAAAATATGTTGGGATCTCTGGGAATGGGGTGTCACACATGGATAGAATCTCAAGTTTCCATATAAAACATATTATTAGAAATGGAAAATTTATTAGGTTTAGTGTAAAAGAGCATTAGATACATGGGTAAGAACATCTATTTTGGACTATCTATTCTAGTTAGTATGTAATAACATATTGAGAAATAAGCTACATCTTCCAAGTGGAGTTCCTAGTTTGATTAGTTTTCTAGTCAAATTTGTCACAAGGTGTGCACCCTTGGTCTCCTTATGTTGTATAGCATAGTGCTCAGGTTGGTGACATGGCTTAACTACCTCCCGTGGATTCATTAACTTTGGCGATTGTATCAAGAATTAACAGGTTGATCTTCTAGTGCAAAAAAAATAGTCTGTGCAATAATTGGTATCAGAGCATGGGTTACAGGTTTGAACCCCTCACTTGTGCTAGGGAGGCATTATTGCAAGGTATTCACCCTTGGTCTCATTGTGTTGTGCAATGCAACACTCAAGTTCATGACATGGCTTAACTAGCTCTCATGGATTCATTAACTCTATTAGTTGTATAGAGAATTAACAGGTTGATCTTTTGGTGCAATGACAACCACCTGTGCAATAAAATGATGAGAGTTACACTTGCATGCATGAATGGTGGTACTTGGGTTTGAATGGTTATCTTGAACATGAGTTGGGTCCCCTTTTGGAAGCATATGGTTTTTGTGAAACCAAAAATGGTTTCCTAGATGGAAATATCCTATAATTATAGGCCTAAGAATAATGCTTTGGCACCATTTTAGATTGTATTACAAGATTTGTAGATTCTAATTTTATTGGAATATTTTTAGAGTTTTGACATAGAGGCTAAATCTTATTTGGGATCTTTTGAATCTAGTTTTAGACCTATTTGAAGTTAATATATTGAGATCTAAATATGAGATTAGTTTTTATCTATTTTTTTTTCCAAGGATAAATAATATTGCTTCTCTTATAATTTGTCTCATCTCTTCTTCCATTATTTTTTAAGTTTCTTTAAGTTTAATATTTAAGTAGATCAATGGCATGTAGTTCATTTATTTATTTATTTCGAATTATATGATAAACACTATAAAATAAATAACTAGGACACTAGTAATCCAGATTATATAGATTCAAGTGGTGGTTAACAATATTATGCTAAAACATAACTAATATGAGCAACAAGGTAATTTATAATAGAATTTTTGCACAACAAAAATCATATCCATTATTTGCATTTAATTAATTATAAAAAAATTACAAAGATTCTTCTAGAAGAGGGAAACTTCAAGAAGGAAAGAAAAAAATGTTTCCAAAAATAAGAAAATAAAGAAACTAAGAAAAGCTAAATACTATTACTTATGTTATTTCTTAAATCAAATCTAAGCCTTATCAGTGGTTCCCAATTTAGAGGAAAGTGTACCCACTTTATCCTTAAGATGGGGAAATATTTTCTCAAAATAAGAATGGGAGAATCACTTAGCTTGGGTTAGCAAGTTACCCTTACAAGCCAACAAGTAGGTAGTGATAGACCTATTTTAAGCATATCTCTATATATAAAAAATGGCATCTACATCCAAATGACAATTAAAATATAGAATATTATACTCTAGATGAGAGAGTATAACTTTTTCTTCCAAGTTAGATGATTGATTTCAACTAATTCACATTAAATACATCATGAATGCCTAGTTGGGATGATAGATCACGTCTAAAACACTCTTCATAAGTTACTAAGTAATTGTATAGGAACCATATCTGATAGGTTTGAGCTTATGATTATGATAGTCCTTAAATATTTTTCATCCATAAAACCATACTTTATCTGTGGATTGGAATTTGGGAGACAAGTGATGCTTATCATACATTATTGTATACTTATTCTACAAAGTTTGAAGTGCTACCTAAAATTTTGCATTAATATTTGTCATTATTTGAATAAAATGAGAACCTTGTGCTTATTCCTTTTGGTTGTGTATTGAAGAAGTTGGAGGAAAAGCAAATAGAACCTCATATACAACTAGAGATTTTTATGCATAATATACCAAAAAAGTTGAATATCCACTAGATACACATGTATACCTATTATAGTTGTGCTACAAAATGTCAAATAGCTATCCCAATAATTAGTATTACTATAGTAAATACAAAGAGAATTAACTAAATTCCAATTGAAAACTTTGGTTTGGTCATTTATCTATTGATGGAAATATATAAAATAGAAAAGTTGACAACCTAAAAGACTCTATATTGACTTCCAAAACTAAATATTAAAAATTAGAATTTCAATAAAAATAATAAAAAAATGGTAAATGAAAGTGACACCATACATTACAAAAAATAATCCAATAGTCTTAGGTGCATCTATGGCCTTGTTACAGGGGATGAAGATGGCCATATCATAAAACCTAAACACTACCAAAAATAAAATCTTTCTGTCTAGAAGTAGAAAGTATCCCACTAATAAAATTATTAGAGATAGAATTCCATGGCTAAGAGGTAATAATAAGTGTTTGATACAATCCCATTTTCCTTGTAGCAATCTTAGCTTAACTACAAAGAGAGTGCCTTTGAATAAATATTCTATGTTCTTCCTCATTAAGGTCCAACAAAAATATCACTATAAATGTTGTAGAGTTTTGGTGGTGGCAAAGTGTCCCTCTAAGAAGAAGAACATAACTCTTTATTGAGCATCAACCATGGAAAATTAGTAGGTACACACAACTAACTCATCTTATTCAACCATATTGAATTTTGTAGCATAAGAAGGGTGTTTGATTAATAATATTAGGTTATTACATTGCATTCCTAACTAGTCCAAAATAGGAATTTGAATAATATGAAAACTTTCAATCCTCATATGTAACAAATCTAACATCTAGAATGTGCATTCCCTTGGTTGGAGGTCTACTCAACAAATCAACTAATTTATTGATGGTTCCTTTTGTTATACTTCATGACTAAATATAACTATTGAACGTATGAGGCCCATTTCAAATCTGCTTTCTCTTGAATCTTGGACTAAGAGTATATAAACATAAGTGGTTGATCAATATGAAGAATTATTTCCTCACCAAGAATATTTTTTCTCTACTACAAATTTTAGACAAAGGCACATAATTTCTTATCATATATGTTGTCATTAAGTTTAGCTATTGGTATCACTTTTGAATGATATTCAATATGAGGTATCCTCCTTATTTATCTTGAACATCCCTAATAGAAAAGTTAGAGGAATTTGTCTCAATCACAAAGTGTTGTTGTAGATCTAGAAGGATTAATATTGTATTAAAATAAAATACATCTTTTAGCTATTGGAAGGAATTTTTTTTAATTTATTCCATGTAAAATTATTTTGATTGAATATCTTGTGAAGTAGGTGAGTAATATAGGAAACTTTCTTGATGAATTTTTATCATAGTTCATATTGCCCTAGAAACTTTTTAAATTTGTAGTAGAAATATGGACAATCCAATTTTTTAAATATTTTACTTTCTCAAGTCTACATATATGCAATATCTTTCTCAAGATCTACATATATGCAATATCTAACTATCATTTAGATACATTATCTAGTAATAATAAGCTCAATATGATCATGTAAAAAATGAAAGTCAAAATTTAAGCACTATAATATTGTTATTCTCATAATTAAGTATCATTCATATATATTCAAGTCATTAGAATCTCAACGTAGATTAAAAACATTATTATCCTTAATTGGTAATAGAATAGCAATGAATATTTCATAACGTCAATTGTACAAGAGTACACACAAATGTGACCAGGTCTTCACAAATGGAACCTTTTTTAAAACATCACCCTTTGCAACCTCAAACGAAAGAGAGTATCATCAAGATTATTTTCCACCCTACCACAAAGCCAAAATATTTAATGTGCTACTTCATGTTAGGAAACATTGCATTAAACACACAATCTTATTCAATTTTGTACATAACCCATGAGAGATAAACATGCATACAAGTAACCAAAATATATAGATCAAATAGATAAGGCACAAGATAACATAAGATATAACCTGGGAAAACCCTTAAGAGGGAAAAACCCAGCCTCCAAAGGCATCCATACTCCATCATATTAATCAATAGTAAAGCAATACAAGAGTTACAATGAATGCCTCTAAAGCATCAAGCCTCTTAATGCATCCTCATGTGTCCAACATGAATACACACATCCCATTCCATGCTTTACATATGTACTCCTCAAAAAGACTCAATAATGACAACCCACTCACTCAGCCCATATTCACCACGAAACATGTGTTTGCTTTATGGATACAAGCTCACATAAAATACAACTACTGGTAAGATAAAACCATGTACCACAAAACCACGTGAATACAAAACCACTAACTGCTTATTTAATATTGGGTACTAAGAATTCACTTTATTTATTTCCTCAATATTAAATTATTATTACGTCTCCCACACATTAAATGATGATACAATGTTATAAAACAACATTAAGTGGTCCCCAAATAATTACCTAGTGATTAACCACTCCACCTAGGTGTATCACAACTAAAAGATTATTTAATTACAACATTATACTAAATATTTTTATGCAATGGTGTACAACACCAACCATATCTTGAAACATTCTCCCACTTGTTGTATACATTGCATAAGGGATCAATACATAAAATACATCATCATAGCCATACATGTGATCACATGAATCTCCAACATGCTCTTGTGCTCCATCAATATACCTTCAATAAAAACAAAGTGACCACCATCTCAAGCAAGACCTCCTCTCATCCTCCAACATACTACCTATGGAAGAAAAGGAGCATGCCAATGTGAAGATGCACCAATATAAGAACACACACATCAAATCCAAGTGATAAAAATTTCTCTAACCAAGATGTTGTCATGAAGAAAAACCCACATGATCAGAAATAGCATCCAAAGCACAAGCTAATGCATCCAACCATTCATACCTCCTAAGTATCAATACATCAGTAAACTCATGCAAAGAACATATACAACCCATAAACCCTAGTCACAAGCCCCCTGTATCAAACCTTTCAATGAAGAACATACATATCTAGGAACTCCCGCTTCATAGGTAATTTCAAAGCATATCAAGTCGACCAATAAACACTACATCAATGTGTGATAAGTAAATAAAAACATGAAGTACCAAGAACAATAACAATGACCCACACATACAACCCAAAGAACTACATAATCTCTCACAACATGTTGCCGCCATCCTCCCAAAACATGAACATCCAAGAAGGAACCATGAAGAAAGAAACCTATAAACCATAATTTCCTTTTACCAACACCAAAAAAAAGTGCAATGTTGTGTCATGTATGATCTCTTAACAACCCCAAATGAAAATCCTCAATAACACCCATAAAACTCAATCTCATAGACCAAGTACAACATATGAATCATGTAATAATGCCAACATGGATGTAAGCCTCTCTAATCAAGAAAATAAAACTCAAAGTAACCATCCTCAAATCTAGAGACCGACCCATAAATCATCTCCTAAACTCCTCATCAATGAAAGATAATATAAACTCAATGCACAAGGAGATAACCATGCTAAGCATCTCTCAAAATGAATCCTTTAGAACTAACTATCCATAGCTCAAGATCTATATCTATGAAAGATAAAGAATATAAACACATGTTAAACCTCCTAAAATGAGTATCCAAAATTAATCACCATGAATCAACTCATTCCCATGAGAAATCAAAGCACAAAACATAACACAACTAAAATATATAATAGGAAAATACCTCTCAAATGATAAACTACCGAGTAGACCAAGAGTGGGGAATGAGAATGCTCCTCCAAGATAATCAAGTCATCATGAATCACTCCAAGAATAATCTCCTCTATTGGTCCATCATGAACTCACCTATCTATCCAAGTATCCATGAGCACCTGTAACTGATCAATACAGGCCAAACTCTAAATGCAACATAGCACCATCATGAAATAATAACGCAGATGATCAATGTACTCAATACAAAGAGAACTACCAAGATCAATGTCAAAGCTCCAACCAATGAATCAAGAACCTATCATGACAACATGAACTAACCATCTCCTCCTAGGAGATCACATGCACCAATGCAAACATCCTGGTCTCAAGAGAACATGTAACATGCCAAACTTTAATCTAGAATCAAGAGTATATCATGACATAATAACAAACTCACTCTAAACCTAGAAACCATATATCTAATCACATGAAGATAAACATAACCAATGATGCATCCACATCACTTTTAACAACTCCCACTGAACTGTGATACCAAGCTACACATGTGGCATCATGATAACCATCTCCTCCATGAAGATCATCTAAGTCTGCACACACTCAACTGCAATGTCAGTAACATACAAGTGAAACTAAGATCTCCAAGCCAAGAAGATGCATACAACCACCAAAAAAAACCACAAACCAAACTAATCCAACAATGCCAAATCATTACTATCAAAAGATCCCATTGAAAGTGTATAACCAATAAATGTAACAAGCTATCGACATCATGATCACACCACATGCTACAATCTTAAACACTGACTAGTCAAGTACTCTAACCATCCATCGTCTCAATATCAAAGCAACATATGAAAGTACAAATGACCATGTACAATGCAAATTAATAAAATTTGCATCAACAATGAACCAATCTCATGGATATAGAAAATCCACACCAAGTCATCCCATTGCAAGTAAATTGGTAGCTAATCCAAAAACCTACATAAGTTGTGATAAAAAAAATGAAGCATGAAAACTCATCATCACATTAGTAACTTGCAAACTGAAATATCAAAAAAGATAATCTTGTAAAAATCAAGACTCGAATACCAAATCAACCATAGATTTGATTTTCCAACCATGCCCACAAAAGAGTAATCATAATCAAGGAACCAAATAAGCATCAAGAAGATACGAACAATCTCCTAATCACCAAACCATACTACCACTAAACAACAACATACATGGTCATGCCATGCCAATGCATAAATGTACTTGTATATCCATGACACAATTACCATAGCCATCATTGTACCTACATTCAAATAGCACCCATACAAGACTCCAAGTCTCAAACCATGTCCAACCATTTCCTCAAAACTAAAGACAACCTATGTACCTATCGCCATAAAAATCCAACTCTAAAAAAACCTATAAACTTGTATCAAAAATTAGACAACTGATAATCAGTTGTTGTATCATAAATATCATATAAAAATATATACTCCCTCAAGTTTTTGCCTTTTAACTCATCCAGATGCTTACACAATCACACTCTAAATCTCAAACTCCTACAAATGATCAATCAAGTACCAAACTCATCTTGCTCCACAATCTAATAAAAAATCCTAACCACTATGTAGAACACTGTAAATTCTCTTGAACGCTTCTTCAAAATAAAAAATCCGACTTTGTATGAAAAAGTTATGCTCAAAATAGTGCAACCGAGAACATTTGATTTCTAGGCCCCAAAAACATGTCAAAATAGAAAAATGAAGGAATCAAATCAAATCCAAAGGGAAGAGTATGAAAAGAGATTTGTGATAAGTACAAGAAGTAAAAAAATGACACATTGGGAAAAAGTTATACAAGTTTGAAAAAAATGTCCAATTTAACTATATAGGCAAATTTTGGTGGACCCCACTCCAAAAATAAAAATCAATTTAATTTTCCAAATATTAAAAAGCGGTGATTTTTACTTTTCTTTTAATATTAAAAATTCATAAAAGGGGTGGAAGGAGGGTAGTTTTCTTAAAATGTTTTTAATTTAAAATATTTAAAGAATGGGAAGATTCCCCTTTTAAAATGAAGGGCCACTTAAAAAATTTCAAAGTTTTAACACTTTAAAAAAGGCTGACACATTTATTCAAGTTGATTTTTTTTGACGATAAGAAAAGCAAGCTAAAAGTACGGGTCTGCGGACCTTGTACCCCTCATATAATATATTTTTGTTTTTTATTTTTAAAACCTTTTTCAATGATTTTTCATTTGTTTTATTTTGCAGGGTTTCGAAATTTTTTTCGAATTTTTTTTTTCTACGGATAGTATTATTATTATTTTAAAAAAAATTTCTTACACATGGTAAAATTCAGCGGCCAATAGGTCGTACAACTATTTTTATTTTTTTTCAACTTTTTCAAAATAGGTCGAATATAATGTCAATTTTCATCTCTTGGTCAGCTTGAATCCAACCATGAGGTCTATTTTGTCTCAAGAGGTCATTTATGAAATTTTCCTTACAAAACCCTTATATAAAAACTCAAACCAAGAAACTCTTTTTGACCCAAATTTGGAAAACTTCAGATCCACAATAAACCCAGCAAATCTTGATAATCCAAAAGATCAAATCTGCATACAAACACCTACAACATGTGTTCCATATCTTGTAATGCCTCAAACCCTACATGTATGTTCATGGTTTCAACTTTGCAAAAACTCTCGAACTAGGGTTATAACAAAAATTCTTCAACCATTAAAACTTTGATATTGCTTGTTAATAAATATTGCATTCAACCCACAATCTTATTCCATTTCTTACATAACCCATGAGAGATAAACACACATACAAGTAACCAAAATGCATAGATCAAATAGACAGACCACAAGATAACATATGATATACATTGGGAAAACACTCAAGAGGAAAAAACCTAGCCTCCAAAAGCATCCATACTCCATCATATTAATTAACAATAAAACAATACAAGAGTTGAAATGAATACTTCTAAAGCATCATACCTTTCAATGCATGCTCATGTGTCCAACCATTAATCCAAACATCTCATGCCATGCTTCACATATGCACTCCTCATAAATACTTAATAATGAAAAATCACTCACTCATCCCACCTTAACCACTAAATATGTCATTCTTTTATAGATACAAGCTCACACAAAATATAACTAGTGGTAAGATAAAACCATGTACCACAAAACCATGTAAATATAAAACCACTAACCCCTTATTTAATATTGGGTACTAAGACTTCACTTTATCTATTTTCTCAATATTAAATTACTATCACATGTTTCTCACACATTAAATAATAATACAATGTTACAATACAACATTAAGTGGTCCCCAAATAATTACTTAATGTGATTAACAACACCACCTAGGTGCATCACAACTAAATAATTATTTAATTACAACATTATAATAAATCATTTTATGCAATGATGTACAACACCATATCTCAACACTCCATAAGACAAGTCCAACCGATCACAAAGGGTCTAGCTAACCATGGATAACATGTGTGAATATTTGTGTTATTTGATGTTATTGACAAATGCATTCCTACATAGAATTTATTAACAAGGAAAAATGCATTCAAAAAGAACAATCCTTTAACATCAATTATAGAAAAAGAGTTCAACCAGTTAACCATGTAACAGTTTAAATAATAGCTCAACCAAGAATTTCTCTAGTTACCATAACAAAACCTATTTATGTATTAGGTAGTTTTATAATTAAATTGTATTTCTTTATATTCCATGTCATACTATTTCAAAGTACAATATCTTTGTCTTTGTGTTTGGATGATTAATGCAATGATGTACTAATGTATAGTATGGTAATTGATTTTATGCATTTTGTAACTCATAATCTCAACCCTTAAGATTATGGAATTTTGATTTGTGTATCTTAAACATTATAGTTTAAAAAGAAAGGAATCAATAAATACAAGTGAAGGAATCAATAAAAATATAGTTCCACACCAACCTCGCATGTTACATGGGACAAATATAATACCCAATTTACCATTCTCATGTCATTCTTTCTTTAGTAAGAAATTAAGAACAAGTTTGATTATAAGGTCATAGAATTCAATGGAAATGGTCAATTAGTAGTTTTTTGTCCATTTATACTATTATATAATTGTTGGAAGTTTGAGGAGATTATCATTTTGGTATGTTTATTGGCAACATGAGCATGAGCATTAGCATATATCGTGTTGTCATTGATGTCAACAATATGGTTTGATGTGAAGATTGATGTATAGTTGGATGGTGAAGCATAAGTGATTGAGGTGATATACATTCATTATATAGGTGTAAGATTTTTTCTTTGATGTAGAAAAAAGTGTTGTATATTTGGCTAAGTCCTTATGTTCAGTTTTTAGTGTACAAAGTATCAATTTTTAGATCCTCATTGCTTTGCCTTAAAGAATTTGGGTTTGTAGTTCTAAGGTAATCTTGGTGTATGTTAGAGGAATATAAATCCAATTTTTCATGTTTTTATGTCCTCTGGTATCAAAGATAATGATGATAGAGTATCAAGACTACCAATGAAAGTGTCACCAATACAAAGTACATGATTGGAATGGTCACATTCCACCGTGAAATAATATTTTGTTATATGATTTTGAGGATGTGTTTACAGGTGTCAGTAGAATCTATGATCCAAGTGGTGAGTGTGTTGGAGGTTCGAGTGTCATTTTTTGAATGATCGGTTGGTGTATTTTAGTTTTACTTCACCAGCGGTGCTGACCAAATGAGTTTGGGGTCGTGCAAAATTAAAGAAAGTGTTGATCAATCTTATGGGAGTTATCATAGGTCCCCTCTAACCTATTTTATGTGTTACAAGTTTCGAATTATGGTGTGAAGTGTGTTGTTTGAATCTTGAGCCGATAAGTTATGCTATGTATGGTACATCTAATTAGGCTGACCTAATTGATGTTGAAATATTTGTGGATGTAAAGGATATAAATGTAGGATCATTTTTTATGTTGTGTAGATGCGACTGAGTAATGAGATGTGAAGTATGTGAATATAGTGTGAATGTAGACAAGAGTGTGGAACTGTAGTATGAAGTGTGTTTATTTAGTATTTTGAGCTCCAATGGAATTGTATCTCCTACATGTTGTAGATGCATTTTTAGTAGTTCAAATATTGGCAATGAGCCATCCCTGTTTTCTATTTCTCTTATTTTTTGGACTGTGAGTTCTTCAAATAGTATTCCAAAAGGCAACGAGCCATTTGGTAATATATAATGACCGGTTATACTATATTGTGAGCTAATCCTCATCGTGGTTTTTCCCTTTTTGGGTTTTTGACATAAAAATTTGGTGTTCATGTGTTATGTGCTTTGATGATTACTTTCATGGTTTCTTTCCTTACTGCAAATTGAACATGATGTTTCAAATGAATTCTTAAATGTTTAAGTGGTTCAGAGATTACTGATTCACCCTCCTCTCAGTATTCTATGTGTTCCACAATTGGTATGAGAGCTTGGTTACTTGGAAGAAGCTTATCCACTTGAGGAAGATCTTGGAGATTGAACACATGGCTAGTAGGAGATATCCTACTCCTCCAAAATAAATTCCTATAGTAGGATTCACTAAAGAAGATTGCATGGTTGATATGAATGAACTCAAATTATCCCTTGAAGATATGGAAAGAATTGAAAGTGAGAACATGTTGGAATGTGATGCTATTGATTGTTGTCATTAATGATTGTCATTGATGTCAACATATCTTGGTTGATTGATTTTGATGCTTTGGTGATCTAGATTGGCGTGCTTTGGATTTTGTGTTGTGATCATCCTTATCTTGGTCCCATTCACTTTATAACATAATGAGACACACTCTTATGGGCCCAGATTGATCTGGAAATTGGTTAATGTGTTGTGGAACATTGTTTGCATTGTAATGTGTTTATTCTATTTTTGCATATCATGGTGAAGATGTAGCGTGTTGATTTGAGTGAGGAGGCTCTGATTGGTCCATGTTTCATTCCTCTCCACTACATGAATGTTTTGTGGTGACCTAATTCAAATTGTGTTTGGCCAACTTACGAGATTATGAAGACATTGTGTTTGGCCGACTTAGGAGTTTATGGAAGCATGGAATTGTATAAGTAAAATTTGATTCTGTTCAATGAAAGCAAGTGTGATGAATGCAAAAATCTAGACATTGTGAAGTATGGGAAAGTATATGACCGAAGGCAGTAGACAGTGAGATTCTATTCAGTGTCATTGTTGGTGATAGTTATTTCAGTGGTGGATTCCCTTTCATCATCCTTCTGGTAGTGAGCCATTTTTTGTTGGTTGTGACCCATTTTCTATAGGCAATGAGAATTTCTCTTTTTGCAATGAGCCCTTTTATCTTTGGTTGTAATAGTCGGGTAGTGAGCGCACCAGTAGTGAGCCTTACTTGTAGTGAGCAACTTGGTAGTGAGCAATTTGTAAAAATCACCTTAACTAGTGACACCTTAATCGGTGTTTTATAATTGAGAATTAACATTCTCTATGGTTTTTCCCTTCTTGGGTTTCCATGTAAATTTTGGTGTTCTTTGTGCATGGTTTTGTTATGTGCTTTCATGTTCATATCTGTTAGATAATTATTTGATTGATCTAAGTTTTCTCTGGATTAACTAAAGTCAGGAAATTTTTTTTAGAATAACTGATTCACCCCCTGTCTTAGTTATCCTGACTATTCAACAATTGGTATTAGAGGTTTGGTTCCTTGAAGAAGAGCTTAACTACATGGGGTAGATCTGATTGCACACAAATTGAAATTTTTTGTATTTGATGGATTTAACTACAGTTTCTAGAAAGTGTAGATGAGAGGTTATCTAATCTCTTTAGGCTACATGACTTGGAAATCCTTTGAGAAGAAATATGTTGAGGCGACAGTTGGTCCTAGTTCTACGGATGAGATTTTTTCCTATAGAGAGAATGAAAAGGCAAGCTATATAATCTTTAGTGCTTTGTCAAATATTGAGTTAACAAAATTTATTTCATTGGGAACCACTTATGAAATTTGGGAAAAGTTGAAAGAAATTTATTAAGGAAATGATAGAGTCAAATTATCAAAGAAGTTGATAGCTAAGCGCAAATATGAAAACTTGAGGATGGAAGAAGGTGAAGATATAGCAAGCTACTTTTAGAGAGTTAACAGTGTAGTAAATCAAGTCAAAAATCAAGGAGGTACTCTGAAAGATAAAGATGTTATGGAGAAGATTCTAATGACCCTACCAAAAAGCTACAGTGACAAGATCTCAACTATTGAGGAAATTCATGATCTAAAGAAATTCACCAGAGAGCAACTATTTGGCACCTTGACCGCATTTGAGATGAGGAAATTTGGAAAAGAAAAGGAGAAATCTAAAACAACCTTCAAAGCCACAAATATAAAAGAAGATTTGGATGATGAAATTTTAGATGAGTTGGAAGCAAATTTCACAAGAAAATTGAAGAAAGGTATTGGCAAGTACAAAGGTATGTTACCTCTTAAATTATTTAGATGTGGAAATATTGGTCATTTAGCAACTAAGTGTCCGGAAAAGGGAACAAGGAAAAAGTTTAAAAAGATCAATAAGAAGGCCTATTATGTTAATGAGAATGCTGACATCTCAGATGATGATTCAGATCATGAGGATTATTTGTTTTTGGTGGAAAAGGATGAACCTAGATTTGATATCTCTAATATTTGTCAAAAATTTGATGATAACACTGAAGCTACATTATTTGTTAAAAGAAACAAAGATGAATAGATTATTGATAGTGGATGTTCAAATCATATGACCAGTGATAAAAGTAATTTTGTGAAGCTTGAAAAATATGATGGAGGTTTTGTTAGATTTGGAGATGATAAAATAACATAGATTGTTGGAATTGGTTCTATTACCTTTGATGGAAAACATAACACTAACAATGTTTACCATGTGAAGGGTTTGTATGATAATATTCTAAGTGTTGGATAGATGTATGAAAATGGCTATAATGTGGTGTTTTAGGATGATGGTTGTGAGATCCGAAACCATTATTGCAGCTGGAAAAAGAACACTTGAGTGGAATATGTATCAACTGGAAGGAGCTAGAAAGAGATTCTTATTTTCTCAGTCACATGATAGTTAGATTTGGCACTAGAGGATGTGTCACATCAACTTTGACAAATTGGTAAGGACAAGTTCAACAAGAGCAATCAAAGATTTTCCAAGATTGACCAAACTAGACAACACTATCTACAAAAGACGTCAAGAAGGAAAGCAGACCACAAAAGTGTTCTGAAGAAAAGAAGAATCATCTACCGGTTTGTTGGATCTTGTACACACTAACCTATGTGGTCCTACCAAAAAAAGAAGCTTACAAGGTGAGAGATATTTCATGCTTTTAATAGATGATTATTCCATATTAACCTGGGTTGCATTTTTAAGAGAAAAAATAGAGGATTTAAAAAATTCAAGATTTTCAAGGAAAGAGTTGAGAATGAAGTTGACAAAAGAATGAAGTGTTTAAGATATGATAGATTAGGAGAGTTTACTTCTGATGAGTTCAACAAATTATGTGAAAAATATGGCATTAAACGACAACTATCTACCCCTAGAACACCTCAGCAGAATGGTGTAGTGGAAAGAATGAACTAGACAATTCAAGAAGCAAATAGAACAATGATCAACGAAGTAGGTTTACCATAGGTCTATTGGGGAGAAGCGATACACATAGAAGTATACACTTGTGGACACGGAAAAAGTAACCCTTCTACTTTTTCTCATGTTTAGGCCTTCCTAGTGGATTTTGGCTTGATTTTGCCTAGATTTAATGTTAAAATATGACATTAGGTCTTGAATATTTAATTTATTAAGACTTCTAAGATGTCTTGTAAAGGTGTTGCGAAGTGTTGTAACACATTTCTACACATTTCTAGATTCTTTTTATCATAATTCATCATAATAATTCCTTTTTATTACTTACCAAGTCTTATTTCAAATTATTGTAAAGTCTTGTAACCCACTTTAACACTTTTCTAGACTTTTCTTCATTAATTTAACCCTTTCTTATGTTTAAATGACCCTTTAATACACTTTCTAACCCGCCTTAAGTGTGTTTTTAAGGATATTCCTGTTAAACAACATTTAATACCCTAAAATCCCTGACATCCAAATAAAATTGCCCAGGTGGACTAAGTCGCCACCTTGGGTGACTTAGGCCCACTTGGCTCAAAAATCAAAATAATTTTAAAATTCTAGCAGGATTTTGTTCTCTAACCCTTGAGGTCATCCTGTGATGTGAGATTTTCAGGAAAATTAGTAAAATCAAGTATAAATAAGCGTTTTTCCCCTCATTTTACAGCTCATTCACTCAAGCATTCTCTCAAGTAATTCTATTAATCTTTTCAAGTATTCAAGCACTTCATTGCATATCTTTAGATTTTCATCAAGGGTTTGGTAAGTTGATAACACTTGCATGTTATTTATTTATCATTCTCTTTACATTTCATTTTATTATCTAGGGTTTGATTACCAAAGTGGGGTTTGACCAAGGCAAACCCCTATAATCTAACCCTCAACCATTTTTTCCCCTTTGCATGTGTGTTTGTAGACTTTGTAGGTAGATTTTTCAAAGGATAAAGTGTGAAAAAGGTGTCTTCAATCAATCAAAGTTATTCAAGCCAACATAACCCTAAGTCAAGCTTGGAGATATTCTACAAGTCATTTTCTGAAGATTCAGATCTAGACCAACATTAGAAAAGCAAGTACAAACCTGAAGCTACAAGATCCAGTCTCAAGATTCTCAAAATCTGTAGAACTACTAAATTTCCCCTCCTAGAAATTTAGTCCCAACCTAAAGTCTGAAAGTGGTTTTCGCATTTCTAGACACCCATATGGTAGATTTTTGTTTCAAACAATTTTCCTGAAACTAGTACTAAATCGCCCCACCTGGTGACTTAGTCCCATCTGGCTTAGATATAATAATTTCCAGAATTCTAGAGATCTTTGGAATCTTCAACCAAATCTTCATCACCTTCTAGGTTCACACATTCTATTTCATAACTTTATACATAGTTTTATTTGCATTTCTAGGTTGTTTATTTCATGTTTGCATATCATAGTGTGTTTTCCAACACTTCATAATTCTTGGGTTTAACATCATACAATCATTCTATTTTTATATTAGTCCATTATTACATCATAATTAAGCATATTTAATCTCACTTACATTAATCTTGAGTGTAAACACCACATAGATTTTAACCCTATTCCTTCCCTTTTAGGTGAAAAACCCTAGAAGGGTAAGTGTCCAATAGGGTTCCTAAAATATTTGTCTACATTTTGGTGAAATTTTTTTTGAACATATTTCCTTCTGATTTTCAAGTGCATCCTAGGTTTCATTTACATTTCATTACTTATTGCATTTTTTAACTTGCATCCTAAGGTTTTACAAATTGCATTAGTGAAAAGCTTAAATAACTTTCATTTTTGCATGATTTTTTGCATTGAAAACAATAAAAATTCTACATTTTCATTCTATAGCTGCATTTGTGCATCTAAAATACATAAAATTGCATTCAAAATTTCTGAAAACTATTAAAAAAATCATCACTGGGACTAAATTGCCACATTGGGTGACTTAGTCCTTTTGCACATTCTGCATTGTACTTTATGGTATTTTCTGGGTATTTTCTAAAATTTAGTTTTTTGTATTTGCATCCCTATCACTGTTTCCAAAATTATAGTATTATTCATTTTCTTGAATTTAGTTTGCTTCATCTATTTGCATTATGGCTTTTTGCTTTAGTAAGTTTTTGCAATCATTAAAATCCTTAGTTGACATGTCCAATTGTGCCTTTGGTTGTGATCCTAATGACCTTGAGCTTCCTCATGCTCCTTCAACTCCTCATGATTTTCCTCTTCATGATATTTAAATCATAGGAGAAGATTATGTTATCATGAATAAGTTCTTGAACGAATGCTTTGACAACCTTGAAACCAACAAGACATTTTATCCATCCGCGAAGTCTCAAGACCTCCCTACTGTATCTCCTCTTGATATGTTTGGATTCCTACATCTTGAAACCAATCAAGGACCTACATTCCCTCCTACAAGTGGACCTATTTCTTCTTCCCAAGATATTCCACAACCATCCTATGCTACTAAAGTCACTAATACCTCTATCAACCTTGAGGAGACCTATGGTAAAGTTTTTACTATTTTACAAAAACAAGGATGTGACATTACAAATGAACATGAAATCCACCAATTTTTTAAGAAAGCTCCTATAGAAGAAAACACACAAGGGATAGGTTATCAAGCCCCTCCTGACTTGACATTCTTCTTCTTTAAGAGATACCCTTCAATAATACTAATGCTAAGCAGACAAAGATCCCCATGGGTCCTTCCCCTCCTTCCATTCATGAAAAGGGTGAATAAAGTAAACAAAAATGACCTTACAAGCTAAAAAAAATTAACTCTCCATCCACCATCTGAATGTGAAAGGAAACTCCAAATTATTTTAAACAAAGGTCTTATATTATTACCACCTTCCAATAGGCTAGTTATACACCCTAAAGATTCAAATGTACCCTATTGCAAATATCATCATGTTCTTGGCCACCACAATGAAGAATGTTGGACATTAAAGGAAGTATTGAGTTATAAGTATCACTTTATTGATACTGATTGTTATCCTATAATTCCATAATGTACCATTTCCAATTCCTTTATCATGCCATGAATGTAGAATCTTCCATTCTCATCATTGCATGATCTTTCTCATCACCTACCTTGACTCACTTTTTCCTTGCACTAAGTGGGGGCAAGTAGTTGTTAGCCTTGTCCTAGTAATCCATTTGTATTTTTCCCTTAGCCATGTTATTCACCTTCTGCCTACCTTTGCTAAGATTGGGAGACGAATGACTTGTATGTTGTGTGACTTGCATTTGCATTGCTAGTCCTTTTTTTTCGTAATGCGTGTCGTGTTCCTCTGTAATGTGTGTTTGATGTTCTCTCTCTCTTTGTGCACTTACTCTATTTGTACCTTCATTCATCTATATGTTGTACATTGCTTTTTTCTTTTTCCTTTCGCTTTTGTTTTTTGTTTTCCTTTTGGGGATGACGCGAAGTGTTGAGACGCCCTCAGTCTCTTCCATGTTGACCCAAAAGGTCTCTCATTCTTTTTCACTTTCCTTTTCTTTTCTCTTTTTTTTTTTCCTTTTGGGAATGAAGCAAAGTATTGAGAAGCCCTAAGTCTCTTCCATGTTGACCCAAAAGGTCTCTCATTCTTTTTTTCTTTCCTTTTCTTTTCTTGTTTTTTCATTTTGGGGATGACACAAGGCATTGAGACCAAAATGTCTCCTTCATGTTGACCCAAAATTCTTTCTTTTTCACCTTTCACTTTTTTTTTGTGTTTTCCTTTTGGGGACAATGCAAATTATTGAGACATACTATGTCTCTTCCATGTTGACTGAAAACTAACTTTCATTTTCTTTTGTTTTCTCTCTCTTTGTGTCATTCTTCTCATTCTATGTATTTGGGGAATGATGACAGTTCCAAGCCCTTTAATCAAAACATTGCAGCAACGAACATACTAAACCCAAATCTATAGATCCCTTATGTGTTTGGTATTTTGGGGGCAATCCCTCTTTCTTTTGTTACTTTTTCCTTTGACATGATGTAGTCTTACTTGAAAATGTATGACTTGGCATAGGGGCTTTTCGAGTTGGCTCTCATGTCTTCCCTTTCATTGCATTTTTCATTTGCTACTTTAAAGCTATTGCTCACAAAATGGTGTGTATAAATTTATTTAAAGTGGGGGCATACATTGGCATTATTCATTTGCATTATATTCTTAGTGTAGCCTTGTTACTTCATATGTTGTGTTTGTCACTTTATGGATGACATTGGGTGTAGTGTCCTTCATAAGTGTGATCTATCTTAGCATATTACATTCCTCTTAGTGGCTTGATGTGATACATTGCATCCCCTAAGTTGTGAATCTTCTATTCTTTGATTGGTCATCTTTTGGAGAAATTAGACACAATGTTCCCTAAGTTATAGACCTCACTTGATCTTAACAAGACTCCTTTGAATATTTTTGTATTTTTACATTTTTACATTTTGCATTTTGCATTTTTGGCCACCTTTCCTAACACAACTTGCATGCTTGTGGTAACATTGAAATTTTTCACAAGTTCTAAGCATACAATGCTTTGCTTGTCTCATGAAGCATGAACTAACATTATCCTTTGTGGCACCTTATTAAAGTTATCAGGAGGCATAACTTTGATATGGTTGAGTAGGAAGCCCATTTTGAGGCACAAATTTCCCCATAGCCACCCTTTTGAGGATCTCTCACCCCACAGATGAAAATAAATTTTGTTGCCCCAAAGTGAGTATGCTTGGGCTTTCTCACTCAATAGAAAACCATAGGTTTCGTCACCCCAGAGTGAGTACACATTCCTTTTCTGTCTAAACAAGTAGCCTAGATCTAATCCACAATGAGCTAGATGGATGATCAAATCTTTCTTTCTTTCTTTCTCATCATCATGTGCATTCCTTTGTGCTTATGATTGGTTTTCCATGAGATCATGACCCTGGGGGCTTGATCATCCCTCTTCATTATTGATGTTTCATCTTACTAAGTATTAGTACATTTAGACCTTTCTTGGTTGCATGATCAACTACTTTAGTGTGAGTTTGAAGCAAGTTCATCCTCTCACTAAAGTGGGGGCTAAATGTGGACACATAAAAAGTAATCCTTCTACTTTTTCTCATATTTAGGCCTTCCTAGTGGATTTTGGTTTGATTTTTCCTAGATTTTATGTTAAAATATGACATTAGGTCTTGAATATTTAATTCATTAAGACTTCTGAGATGTCTTGGAAAGGTGTTGTGAAATGTTGTAATACATTTCTACACTTTTCTAGATTCTTCTTATCACAATTCATCATAATAATTCCTTTTTATTACCTACCAAGTCTTATTTCAAAGTGTTGTAAAGTATTGTAACCCACTTTCACACTTTTCTAGACTTTTCTTCATTAATTTAACCCTTTCTTATGTTTAAATGACCCTTTAATACACTTTCTAGCCCCCCTTAAGTGTGCTTTTAAGGATATTCCCGTTAAACAACATTTAATACCCCAAAATCCCCAACATCCAATCAAAATTTCTCATGTGGACAAAGTCGCCACCTTGGGAAACTTAGTCCCACTTGGCTTAAAAATCAAAATAATTTTAAAATTATGGCATGATTTTGTCCTCTAACCCTTGAGGTCAGCCTGTCATGTGTTATTTTTAGGAAAATTAGTAAAATCAAGTATAAATAAGGGTTTTTCCCCTCATTTTACATCTCATTCAATCAAGCATTCTCTTAAGCAATTATCTTAATCTTTTCAAGTATTCAAGCAATCTAAGCATAATCAAGTCATCCATTGGAGCACTTCATTACATATCTTCATATTTTCATCAACAAGGGTTTGGTAAGTTGATAACATTTGCATGTTATTTATTTATCATTCTCTTTAAATTTCATTTTATTATCTAGGGTTTGATTTCCAAAGTGGGGTTTGACAAAAAAACCCCTATGATCTAACCCTCAACCATTTTTCCTCCTTTACATGTGTGTTTACAGACTTTGTAGGTAGATTTGCCAAAGGATAAAGTGTGAAAAAGGTGTATTCAATCAATCAAAGTTATTCAAGTCAACATAACCCTAATTCAAGCTTGGAGATATTCTACAAGTCATTTTTCAAAGATTCAGATCCAAATCCACATCAGAAATGCAAGTGCAGAATTGAAGCTACAGGATCCAGTCTCGAGATTCCTAAAATCTGTAGGAGGAATAAATCACCCCTCCTCATGATTTAGTCCCACCCTAAATCTTGAAAAGTGGTTTTTACATTTATGGACACATATCTGGTAGATTCTTGTTTTAGACAATTTTCCCAGAACTAGGACTAAATGACCCCACCTGGCGACTTAGTCTATTCTAGCTTAGATATCAAAATTTCCAGAATTCCAAAGGTTTCTGCAATCTTCAGTCAGCTCTTCATCACCTCCCAGTTTCATACATTATGTTTCATAACTTTCTACATAGTTTTGTTTGCATTTCTAGCTTGTTTATTTCATGTTTGTATATCACAGTGTGTTTTCCAGCACTTCATAATTCTTAGGTTTAGCATCATAAAATCATTATATTTTCAGATTAGTGCATTATTACATCATAGTTAAGCATATTTCATCTCACGTACATTAATCTTTAGTGTAAACACCATATAGATTTTAACCCTATTCCTTCCCTTTTTGGTGAAAAACCCTAGAAGGGTAAGTGTCCAATAGGGTTTCTAAAATATTTGTTTACAAAATTCTTGATAGAGTACTATGTTGGATGAGGTATGGGAAGAAATCATATGAGCTATGGCATTGAAGAGCTCCCACATTAAAGTACTTAAATTTTTTTGGAAGCAAATGTTGCATCCAGAGAGATGAGCACAACCTTGGAAAGTTCGCCAGTAAAGCAAATGAAGGCATATTTTTGGGTTACTCTACAAGAAGCAAAGTGTACCAGTGTTACAAAAAGAGACAGGACAAGATAGTTGAAAGTGTGAATGTGAAAGTAGATGAAGATATTCAGAGAAATCCTCGCAGGCATATTGATTATGAGTCAAATGATGACAAAGAAAAGAAGGATAAGAAAGAAGAGACAAAGGAGGCTCCAAAAACTACAACTAACACCCCAAAGTATGTACAAAAGAATAACTCTAAAAAACTAGATTATTGGAGATAAAAATAAGGGAATCATCACAAGAATCAAAGCAACTCAAGAGCAAGTATTATTGTGTCTACTCTTAGAAACTGAACCAAAGACTATGGAAGAAGCATGAAATGATTAAAATTGGGTGAAGGCAATGAAAGAAAAGCTTGATCAGATAGTGAAAAATCAGACTTGGGAACTTGTGCCCAGACTGGTAGACAAAAATGTAATTGGAATGAAGTGGGTATTCTAGAATAAGCTAGACGAAAATAGAAAGGTAATAAGAAAAAAGGACTAGTTTGCAAAGTCTATCAAATGGATGTAAAATATGCATTCTTGAAAGGAGAAGTACTAAAGTAAGAAGTCTACATTGAGCAACCAAAGGGATTCAAGTCCGGAAGTGACTTGGATGTTATTTTCAAGTTGAAGAAAGCTTTATACAGGTTGAAGCAGGAACCTATAGCTTGGTATGGAAGATTATATAAGTATCTAATTGGACAAGGATTTGAGAAGGGATCCACTAATAGTAACTTATGCTACAAAATTCACTCAGATCGAATGTTGATTGTTGTGGTCTATGTTGATGATATAATTTTTGGAGGAAATGATGATATGTGCAAAAAATTTGTAGATGAAATACAAAAGGAATTCGAAATGTCTATGATAGGTGAGTTACATTTCTTCCTTGAAGTACAAGTAAATTAGAATAGTAAAGGAATTTTCATTTCTCAATCCAAGTATACCAAATAATTATTAAAGAAGTTTAGGTTGGAGAACTCCAAACTCGTTTGTACACCTATTGTTATCAGATGCAAGTTGACAAAAGGAGATGATTCACCTAAAGCTGATGCAAGTATGTACAGGTCAATGATTGGAGGATTTTTATATTTGATTGCTACTAGACCAGACATAATTTTTTTTGTTTGTTTAGCAGCTAGATTTCAACAAGAACCAAAGGAATGAAACATTGTTGAAGTAAAAAGGATCTTTTTATATTTGAAGGGTACAAAAGATATGGGGTTATGGTGTCCAAAGGACTCAAATTCACTTTGAAAACTTATATTGATGATGATTGGGCCTGATGTATTGATAATAGGAAGAGCAAAAATGGTGGAGCTTACTTCCTTGGCTCTTGGTTGGTTTCTTGGTCAAGTAAGAAACAAGACTTTGTATCTCTATCTACTGCTAAAGCTAAATACATTGCAACATCCTCATGTTGCACTCAAGTACTATGGATGATACAAACACTGAAGGACATTGGCATGTGATAATACCAATGCAATAAACATTTCCAAGAATTTGGTACAACACTCTAGAATGAAACATATATCCACTAAATATCACTTCTTAAGGGAGAAGGTTCTAGATAATGAGGTAAAACTTGAATATGTACCTACAAAAGAGCAGATTATAGAAATTTTCACAAAACCGTTGAGCAAAGATACTTTTGAGTATCTTCGACAGAAGTTAGCAGTTTTGCTCCCTCCTAATCTACAATAATGTGCACCAGGGTGTGCATTGGTCCAAGATATTACATGTTCACTCTTATCTAGATCAATGCTAGGAGGCTTCCTCATAGGGGGGGGGGAAAGTAAGTTTTTCAAGAGTTTTTCTCTTTGTCCTTGATGTCAAAGGGGGAGAAGAAAAGAAGACAAGAAGATGTTGACATTTGAGTTGTTTGGTTTGTTGTTGATGGATGTTGCCATCAATGACAAAGGGGGAGATTGTTGGAATGCGATGATGTTGATTGCTATCATTAATGATTTCCATTGATTTCAACATATCTTGGTTGATTGATTCTAATGCTTTGGTGATCTGGATTGGCATGCTACGGATTTTGTGATGTGATCATGCTTTTCTTGGTCCCATTCACTTTGTAACATAATGAGACACACTCTTATGGGTCCATATCGATCTGGAAATTGGTTAATGTGTTCTAGAACATTTTTTGCTTTGTAACATGTATATTTTATTTTTGGATATCATGGTGAAGATGTAGCATGTTGATTTGAGTGAGGAGGTTCTGATTGGTCAACATTTCATTCCTCTCCACCATGAGAATGTTTTATGGTGACCTAATTCAAATTGTGTTTGGCTGACTTAGGAGATTATGAAGGCATTGTGTTTGTATGAATTAGGAGTTTATGGAAGCATGGAATGGTATAAGTATAAGTTGATTATTTTCAATGAAAGCAGGTATGATGAATGCAAAAATATAGACATTGTGAAGTATGTGAAAGTATATGACCAGAGGCAGCAGATTGTGAGATTCTATTTTGTATCATTATTGGTGGTAATTATTTCAGTGGTGGATTCCATTTCATCATCCTTCTGGTAGTGAGCTATTTTTTGTTGGCATTGAGCACTTTTTGTAGGTAGTGAGCCTTTCTCTTTTGGCAGTGAGCCCTTTTTCATCTTTGGCTATAATAGTTAGGTAGTGATCCCACCGGTAATGAGCCTTACCTACAATGAGAAACTTGGTAGTGAGCCCTTTGTAAAAATCACCTTAACTAGTGTAACCTTAACCGGTGTTTTATAATTGAGAATTAGTATTCTCAATGGTTTTTCCCTTATTGGGTTTCCACGTAAATTCTGGTGTTCTTAGTGCATGGTGTTCTTATGTGCTTTCATGTTCATATCTGTTAGATAATTATTTGATTGATTTAAGTTTTCTCTAGATTAATTAAAGTCAGGAAAATTATTTTAGAATAACTAATTCACCCCTCCTCTCAATTATCTATACTGTTCAACAAAACATAGATCTAAAAGAAAATGTCAAGGAAGCATATAAATACATTAGAAAATTGAGGGAGCAGATCAAGAAATTTAGAGAAAGATATAAGGAGGTTAATCAGCAATTGAAACAATTAAATGAGACAATCACTAGTCTAATAGTGCAAGTGAAAGAAGAAAAAAGAGTTGAATAATACTTGAATGACAAGTTAAAAAGTAAACCTACATAATGTTCAAGACTTGAAGAAGATGTTGTGACTTTGAGATTAGATCTAGAGAAAGTAAAGAATCAAGAAGAAAAATTTAAGATCTCTACAATGCTTAATGATATGCTTGCAAATCAAAAGGCTTCTAAAGACAAAGGAGGGTTAGGGTTTGAAAAAGGAGAAATTTCAAAAGTAGATCAAACACCAAGTGCTAAAAGGAATAATAATGAACAAAAGAAGATTGGAGATAAGAAGACCAATGACAAGCATGTTTGAAATCAAAAGACATACTTCAAAAGATCACTTTTCAGACAACAAAATACACAAAGCCACTCATCTTTTAATTTTTGTTGCAATTCTTGCAATAAATTTGGATATAGAGCTAAATAATGTAGAAGTTGAATTAATCAAAATCTTCAATAATTTCCCATTCAATGTTTTGCATGCAATAGACTCAGTCATAGAGATAGTGAATGTAGAAATCAAATGTTAAATAGCTATGATACGATGTTTCAATATTTTAATGGCTATCATTATACATGCAATGGATTTGGGCATAAAGATAATCAATGCAAATCTAGAATGGGTGGAAGTAAGCTTGTTCAAAATGTTGTCACTTGTTACGAATGTAATAAACTTTGACATATAGCCACATTTTGTAGAATCAAGAACGAAAAAAGTTGATTTGGAAAAGAAGAATGATCTTGTGAAAAATGATGATCTAGTAGAGATAAAGAAAGAGATGAAAAAGATCTAAAAAAAAGAGGAAAATGAGGTTAAGAATGAGTTTGTTCCAGCCTTTGGTGTAGATGTTTCCTCCAAAAACTAAAGGAAGAGCTTTTGGTTAGGGGGAGTTTTAATAGACAATCATTAAGCCCCTACCAAAGATATGGTGTTGATTCCTTCAACACGTTGATACAAGGTGTAGATTGGTGTTCTTGACCTATTGGAAAAAACACCAATGGAAAATATTTTGTTATGTAGATTTGCAGAGAGTTTGAAGGTGATTATGCTATCATAGTTAGGGTTTATTATCTTTTTTCAAACTTCAAATCAATGCATTCAATACAATTTAGGTCATTCAAAAGGGGTTTATAAGTGATTTCACATATGTTCAATTCATTTACAAACTAGCATTTGAGGAGAGAAGAGAAGAGAAGGAGTGAAGTGAAGTGATTCTAAATTCATGCACAAAACCCTAACCTAAGAGTTTCAAAAGGTATTTACAAATTTCTACTTTACCCAAATTTTTGGAAGTGCTTTAAGAGTATTGCAAGATATATACTCTATAAGTTGTTAAGGTTGAAGATCATCCTCAAAATAAATTTAAGACACACCCTGGTAAGTCAATGATGAGTGATCTAGATGGTGCATTTTCAAGAATATTGTATGGTGTGTTTCATACAGAAGATGTTAGGATTTACATCCATGCAAAATTAGAAGAGTATAAGCACTCTAAGCTAGGAGATGTATGGTTTAATGAGCTTACCAGAGATGAATTTGAGTTGAAATCCAAGTTCGGGAGTTTGAAGGAGAAGAAGCTCGATGTTTGGAATAATTTCCCCATCTTTTGCGATGTCGATGAATGGATCAAATATACATTGATCAAGATTCATGACAAGTTTATGTGGTTGGATATACTACATATAATTAATAACAAGGAAATTAGGGTTGTAACATGATTATGTTTTGAAGGGCTAGTTTCAACACTAAAATAGGTGAATAATGAAATTGTGATGAAGATAACAAGTGCTAAATTTGACAAGACAACCCTGAATATCAAAGACATTGATGACCCCAAAGTAAAATATGCATCAATGATGATAGGCTGTAATATATTCTTCACAAATAGAGAGAAGTCTATATCAACAACTATAGTCAATACCACATATGAGATGGTAAAGAAAGGAATGGGTTGTGACCTATGTGAATTACTAAGTCTACAATTGTTAGAAAGCATGCAAAATATTAAGGAATCCTTCTACCCTTTCCTGTTTGGGATTCTGATATTCATTTACTATTTTACTTTCTAAATGACATTCTCAAAACCACAAATATTGTATGGTTGAAGGAAATACCAATGGAAATTCAAATTGGAGAACACATGATGAGATTAGGTGATGTAGATACTTAGAAGAAATTATGTGGATTCTTCAAAACATTCTAGGAGAATCTGCAAGTTGGAGAAATAATTTTGAAGAGTGTGGTGAAAAAGTATAAGAATTATGTTATCTTCATGATGAGTAAGGATTTCTGCATAATGGAGGTTGTTGAGCATAGAATAGTATGGATCCTAGAAATGGGATATGAGGTTGCAAAAGAGGTAATTGTTGGTTTAGTAGATCACATGCTTACCATGCCTAGAGACCATAAGGAAGGAAGATATGGCACTTATGAGAAAAATTCTTATGAAGAAACAAGAGAAAGGTATATAAGTTCTGATGTAGAATAAGAAGAAGAATTAGAAGAACCTTTCACTAGAAAGAGGAAAACCAGTGTCTCTCAAGAAGAGACTAGTGGAAAAGAAGGAAAAAATTGGCATTGTAGATACATATAGTGAAGTCAAGGTGGAGAAAGAGAATGAAGGCTACATAATTTAAATGGGCGAGAAGAGAGTAGAGTTCAGAAAGAAATAAAAACTAGATAAAGTAGAGGCAAAGAAGAAGGAAAAGAGCCCTCTAGTCTGAAACAATAGTGTGATGAAACTTGAAGCTTTGGTGAGAAACATAACAGAATATGAAAATCTTGAGGAGACTACTACACTGTATCCTACTATAGATGATGTAGAGAAATCAAAATATGAGGAGTCTATTGTAAGGTACAAAATTTATCTTGATGTTAAAATGAAAGATATAGAAGATCAATTACTTGAAGATCTAAAAGTAGTATTATATATAAGAAAACAAGAAGCATTTGATGAAGATGTTAGAATGAGGGCATCTGATTTAGAAGAGATTAGGTCTCCCCTTTTAGATAAGAAGAGAGCAAGATGGGCTCAAGTATATAACAAAGAATTTAGGACTAAGAAAATGGTAACTATCGTGATGAGAAATGATAAGGATGATTTTGAGAGACTAAGGAATGAGATAGTTGAGAAGGTTTCCAATTTAGAAAATAAGTTAGGCATGACTCCAAACAGTGAAGAGGAAATGAATAATGATGTCTATGTCCCAAAAGTAAATGATATAGAAGATGTACAACATGATGATGCTCCAGCATATGAACATGAAGCAAAAAAAGGAAAATGTGCAAGATGATACCCCTCTAGTGGAAGAGAATGCTACTGGAAAATATGAAATGTAGGAGGATACACAAACAAAGAACATCAAACCTTCTCCAAAAATAGGGAAGAATGCAGAGTAGGGAGAAGTAAGGTATGAGACAAATTGGAGATATCTGAGGCATAAAATACAAAAAATATACCTCATCCAAATAATAATGATAAATGAGTTAATGATTGGAAGAAGAATGAAGATGAGTCTAGTACTATAGACAAGGAACAAAATGTTGAGAAATCTAAAGATAGCATTGATGACAAGGAAAATTCTTATGAAAAGAAGGATTAAGAAAGTATGAAGACTATTGGTGAATCTTCTAGAGCCTTTGAAGATTCCTTGAAGATCCTATTGAGCATGTAACTACAATTCCAACCTATTGAATCAACACACTTGTTATAGATTCCAATGCAACAAGGGAAAGTAGATATGGACAAGATGTTCCCCTACATAAATTACAACTTGATGATGCATTCCATGCCTTTGCTAGAAAGTAGATCTTACAATCCATTAGAAGATTGTAGAGTTGATAGATGAAGTAGTGAAGGTGTTATAAGAAAGTTTCTCGACGTTACTATTGATACTTCTTTATCTAGTGTGAAGAAAATGAGGTTACTCCTTGATTCTTTCAAAGAATACTATATTGGTTTAGAGGAGAAGTTGAAGAAAGAATTAAAAAAGAAGGTTAATGATAAAATTTTGGTAGATATAATAGATAAATTTGCCACTACATATGGAAAATTACAAAACAACCTTGTTCAAAATTGTGTTGAAGAAGCCAAGGATTTATTTCAATTTTACTTGAAGTGATCGAGTTCCATTAAGAACTTTAAGAACCCCCCTTGGTGAAGGTGTACAATTTTGGTGAATCTTGTATACTTCCTAATAAAAATATTAATTTTATTGGGAAATTTTTTCATTTTTTGAGAAAATAAATCTCAATTGGCAAATATTTTGTGATGGCTAGAAGTTTGTGGAAAATCCTCGCGAATCACAATTTTTTTAAACCAATAAATAATTTTCATTAGTGATTAAAACCTTCTTTCAAACCAATAAAATATTTCCATTGGCTAATTAAACCTATTTTAAAAACAAAAGAATATATTTTTGTTGGTGATTAAAACTTTTTTCAAACAAAAAAAAATATTTTTATTAGCAAATGAAACCTATTTTCAAATGAATAAAAATAAATTGGTGAATTAAAACATAATATCAAACTAATAAAACAATTTAGTGGTGAAATAAATTGGTATGCCAATAAAAAATCATAGCGTGGTTAGCAAAAATATCAAATGATATAATTATATATTGTTCTATTCTAGAACAAATTTTCCACACATTCAAATTCCTTCATAAAGTTTCCAAAATGGGGACAAGTGTCAACATATTTATTATGTCTAAAGCCAAATTCCAGTGGAAATTAATATAACCCACGATTGTTCGATGAATTTTTGATGGATGGTTGTAGTTGTATTTCAGAAGCAAATCTCTGAAGCATTAGACTTGTGAATTGAAACCTTCAAAATAAAACTAGAACTGTTAGATTTACAAAAATCTATGGTTGACATTTTATTACTTATTAAATCACTTAAAGTCATGACAACCAAAATAATATTTTATCATTGACTGGCTACTGATATTTTAAGGTCACTTAAGTTATGACTTAAGCTCACTTAAGTTATGACTTAAGCATTTGGAGTCATCATGGTGACTGACTCGACCTAGGTGAACGATGGGTTTGAGAAATGAACGGTCTAGATAGGGTGATGTGGGTCAACCTTGACCACTCCCCACCAGCCCGTGGGGTACCCACCTACATCTTCCATCCCTCAAAAGTGAGGTGGGAAGTGCCACATGGAATAATCACAACTATCTAAGGAACTATAGCAAGGTGTGAAATATTAAGGAAATATTTTGACATAAGGTTGCATAGTGTTAAAGCTTGTGCTACTAAAGGAGTCTTTTAAGCACATGTTTTAAAGGTAAGCAAGACATCTTAATCTAGGTCATCCATCTAGTTTGAGGGTTATGCACAAGAAAATGGTCTAAAGGTAAAGAGCAAACAAATGTGAAGCACCAGATTTAATCTGGGCCACTCCCTGCCATCTTGTGGGGGACCCACCTACATCTCTTGTCCCTCAATAGGGAGATAGGGAAGTGCCACATGGAGCGATCAAAATCATCAAAGGAACTATAGCATGGTGTGAAATATTAGGGAAATATTTCAACATAAGATTGAGTAGTGTTAAAGCTTGCACCACTAAAGGATCCTTTTAAGCACATGTTTCAAAGGTAAGCAAGACATCTTAATTTGGGTTGTCCATTTGGCCCAAGGGTTATGCACAGGTGAATGGTCTTAAGGTAAATAACACACATATGTGAAGCACCAAATTTAATCTTGGCCACTCCCCGCCTCCCCATTGCTGAAAGTTGTACATGGGTTAAACCCAAAAAGGAAGTGAGGAGGCCAACACATGGATTTTATCTGCATCCATGAAGATGGTGGAGCCCACAGGTAACTTGGAATAATATTTTCACAATTTTTTTGAAATAATATTTTCACATCAATGATCAAGTGGTGAATTAAATGTTAAGTGTGAGTATTTGATGTCACTGACTTCATTCTAACTTCTATATATACTTCACCAACTTGATGTTCTTCATATCATTTATAATATATTTGGCTTTAATTTTTTTCATCTCTATTCTCAATTTATTTGTGATATTATGGAGTGTTTGTGGTGTGTCATGTTACCCAAATATTTTTGGGAGAAAAGAAGCGATGATGCATATGATAGAAAAAAATTGGGTATGGTTTTTACAATTCCTTGTGTGTAGGTTGAGCATGCTATAAGAATAATTGTGGGTAGGGAATGGCTTCAAAGCAACCCCCGTGCTCTATATTCTGAGGTAGCTACAACTTTCTTATCCAATTGCATGGTAATTTTCCCCAATAAAGATTTGGTGAAGACGTTAGCAATTTACATTATTTGCAACCTTTCATTTACTCTATTTCTTCATTGGAGTTGGAACTAGAGCATTATGATTTGGAAAGTGGGTTACCATCTGTTGGTGGAATCTTCTGAAAAGTGGAATCACATTCTTCTATAGTGTAGGCTCTTGCCTTGATTAATATGAGATGTGGTCTACTTTGTGATATGAAAAATGAATCATTAAAGAGTATGGAGTTTTGGAGGAAGGTTTTGGGTGGTTCAATTTTCTTCTCTTTTGTTACTTTGTTAAATTTAATTCACCTTCTACTCAAACACCTGGTAATCAGTTGATGGCCTTAGCTATTGTTACACAATTTTTTAGTAATGAATTATGTGACATGTCACATCTATATTTTATTGTAAAACATAATAGTTCTTGTATTATGTATTTTGTGATTGGTTTTTTGTCACGCTTAGTGGCTTTTTGGCCAGGCTAGCTATGTAGTATGTACTTCAATCTTTAGCTACTTAAATTAAAATATTTTTCATGGCTCCATTCTTGTAAATCCTTTTTTCTTTGTTCAATATAAAAATGTTGCTTTTAAAACTAATAGTAATTATCAACATATAGTTTTGATCATAAGTGAGAAAAAATTGACTTATTAGTAGACATTGATAATGATTAAGGTAAAACAATCCATTTAATTCTCTCTTTTCAATGCCTCAAAGTACTCTACCTTTCATTTAATTCTCAATCTTTTTGAAGAAAGTGTGGTTGTGGTACTATAGGCGATGACATGGATTAAAGCCATATGAACATACAAAGTGATTGATTGGATAGCTTTATATTGAAAACTAGATGATGTACTATAGATGATGATGCCATTAATCTAGTGATTAAGTGAAACAAGATTTGTAATGATTTCATATTGTTTGAGTGGAAATTTTGATATCTTTTCAGCTTGAGGTATAGTTTTCATGTAGCTAGACGCCAATCAAATTAAAAAATTTAATTGTAAATGTAAGGCTTAAGTTACACGAATCAATTAAGTTGGTTTTTTGGTTTGAGAAAATTGTGATTATCATTATACCCAACCTCACACATGACACAACTCTCAAGTAGATAGAGATTAGGCTGGTAGTGGCACTAGTGGCCCATAAATAGGGATAGTGAGCACACCTAAAATCATTCATTGAATGCTAAAGGCTTTACTATTGAGTGCAATGTTCTGAATTATCATTAGGGTTTTCATTTTGTAGGATTAATAAGGATTTAGGAAGAAGATGATGTGGTATTAATAGGGATACTCTAAATTCTCCTGTCTCCAATTATGTAGTTACAAAGTAAAAGAACAATTTCCTTCAAGTTCAAAATGGGTGGAATTGGAAAGAAGTTGATCTAGTTCACCTGACTTCCAAGGAAAGTTTTGAACCAAGATGAGGAGCTCTAATGGAGATAAGTGTTATCCTAGTATAGGGAGGCTACATGCAAAAGATGGGAGCATATTTACTACTCCTCATCTTTTGCATGACTCTGGTTGTCAAAGGGTATAAGTACATTTTGTATCTTCATAGCTCCCATTTCCCCAACATAGTTCTCTAGGAAAGTCCTATTCATTTATTTTTAGAGCCGCATTTGTATTACGTTGTCAATAGTAGAAGATTGGAATCAATTTGTAATCCATTGTCACAAGCAGCACTACAACAACTTGAAATCAATTGTGTCTATGTAAAGTGACATATGTCATTTATACAAAATAGGAGCTTGCATGCTCTACTCATCTTTAAAAAGATATGTGATAATGTAACATTATAATTTAGTTGTAATAAAATAAGTGGTTGTGTTATTCTTCGTTATTCATTTAGAGTAAAGAATTATTTTCTAAGTTCAGTGTCTATGGATTTTTTCAAATTAGTTTTTTTTCCTTTAAGAAATTAAGTATTATCTATTTATGAAATATTTGAATGCAGATTTAAAATATAAAGCAATAAAAATGAAAAGAGAAAGTTATGATCAAATTGAAAAAAATAATATAAACACTAAAAATTTTCACTCTTGCTAGGGTTTATTAAAATATTGATTTCTAATTTGTCATTGACCTTCTCCCCCGGTTCCCGCTAGTTCCTGGTATCATTATTCATTTTATTAAGTCCTTTGCAATGTTATGTTACCGACCCCTTGGCCTTGATGTCAATCTCAGTGCACTAATTTTTAAGTTTTAAAACAACCTTAAAACACATGTTTATTGTTTTTATCATAAATTACTCAACTGTTCAATGAATGTTTGATGGATGCTTGTAGTTACATTCTAGAATGAAATGCATAGAGCATTAGGATTGAAAACTCAAACCTCTAGAATCACCCTATAACCGTTATATTTACAAAGATCAATGGTTGAGAATTTATTTCTAAGTTTCATTATGAAAATATAATGTACTAATTGTGTGGTTTGGTGGAAACACATTGATGCTTCATTCACTTTAATTTTTGAAAAAAATAACTAATAAGTAAACTTTCTATTGCTAAGTGCTATGTGATTTTATTTTTAAGTGAGAGGGTCGACACACAGAGAGATTTCAGATTGCTCATTGTAGTGCACCAGGGAGATTTGGGGTTCCACGTCCAACAAAGCTAGTCCACACTTGTTAGTATTAATATTTTTAAAAATCAAAATCTGAGTAAGTGAAAGATAGAATTCCTACAACTCCATTTCAAATTTCATCATTTCTTAAAATATTATTTTGTCAAAATTTGAAGTTTGGGTTTAGGGTTGAGAGACTTAAGAATCAAGAAAAAATAATGAGGACTAAGAGGGAATTCACAATTTCATATTGTATAAGCATGTCTACCACTAGTACCACTAGAGAAAAATTGGATAAAAAATACATTATGCATAAAACCCCAAGTTTCATTGATTAGTACCATGATATTTATGATCTTGAAATCTATGGTAGGTGTATGTCAGAACTTATATTTTCATCTGAGAATAAGGCTGCAAAGAAAATGCAAGTTAATAGTTATAGTGCACCATGGGTAACTAGATTAGGGTGCATGATGTTACATGAGGTTTTCCCTCACCCAAAATTTATCATGGTCTATGCCGAAAATTATGATGATAACAAAAGAGCAATTGTTAATAAATATAGCAAAGAAGAATTGTTATCCATTAATGTAGAAGAACTTGGAAAAGTGTTGGGGTTTACAACTGATGAATTTGGAAATGTCCACATTGACCTAGGAAAGCTTGCTAGTTATTATGAAGCAGCGGATGAAAGAGAGAAAAATTCTTTCATAAGTAAAATAGTTCAGGATAACATACAAGTTAGAAACAAATTGAAAGGTAATAATAAGCCTCCTTATGATTTTGATATTTTTAGACCATGGGTTCGAGATACTATTTCCATGCGAGAATTTTTCCTCAGAGTGGATAGCAATTGGTAAGTGGGTGCAAGCCTCCTTGAAATAGTATATAATATCCATTATGGTGTTCCACATGTCAAATATAACTTTATTGAGAATATTCTAGAATCCATGCATAAATTTTTTTTAATGATTAAAGGAGGTTCTACCAGGACATTTAGGTTCATAACCTACTTGTGCTATTTTTTTCTATTCAAATTTAGAGGAATGTTTCAAACCAACAAGCTTTGTATTTAGCCCTATAGTAAATCTAAGGAAAATAAAATGGCTCCATCATATGATTGGACCACTGAGATAAAGATGCATGATTTTCAAAGGAACTACAATAATTTTGTAGACTAATTTTTTTGGCTCCATTGCATTAAGCAATTACAAATACTCCAATGCCTAGATTGCCTATGTCATTTAGAAATTACATTCAACTAGGAAAAGAAATAAAATTGGTTGATTTGTACTTAATGGAATAATATACTATGCTAAAATTTTATGAATCGAGAGTAGATCCATACAAACTTCCAATAAATGTGACAAAAAGGGTTTTTACATTGGAATATGTAAGGAAGATGCAGAGTACTGATGAACTACAATTTACTAGTCAGCAAAAGAAGACCTTATTTCCTTCTTTACATTTTTTATGTGGAGGGTTCAAATTTGAGGGAAACACATTTAGTGCGGCACATGATCTTTTGAAAATTTATAATTTTGATGTTGTTTGTCACTGGCAGTATGATCCATGCGAAACCATTAAATCAATGATTATGGCTAATAGGAATGTTGCAAGTAGAATTCAACATCAAAGTAAACCCTTTCTTGAAAAATTTAGAAACAAGAATTCTTGGGATGAGGTCAAAATAGAAATTGAGAAAAGTATTGCTAAGAAAGGTTTTTATTTTGAACAATTATCAGTAGAAATCATGACATTGCACCGAAACCGAAATACAATTAGGACATACAACAATTTTTACAAAAAAAGTGATAAACGATCTAGTAGAGTAAAAATACTAGATTCTCTAGAAAAGGAAGTTACAAATAAACCGAATTTTGGTCTATGAGAAAGGAGCTAGGTGACCCAAGAGCTCTTGTAGTCTTTGAAGATAACAAAGAAGATCATGAGTTTAGCAAATTGTGAAATATAGAGCATCCCAATGATCATGAAGATCAAGAAACTAATGATGAATCTAATGATGGTAGAGAAGAACAAACCTATGTCAATTTCAAACCTGGTTTAAATGAGGCCATAAAAGAAGCATATACTTCAAGAGTAGCCATAGCCAAAACAATGGGTTATGAAGGTGGTCCTTTGGGATCCCAAGGGAAATTTCCTTGGATGGTAACAAATGTAGAGCATAGAAAACTAGTTGATAAATTTGGCCTTGGAGCTAAAATCCAAGTGCATACAAGTACAACTGAAACAATTCAATTTGTTAGAGCTTCAAATCCTAATCCTCATGGTCAGATACAATCACAACTAGAACATGCCCATGGTGGAGGGCCTAGTGCAACTGGCACTGCCACTGATGGTGATGGTATGGGTAGTAGTACTATTAGTGTTCAACATGTGCTACAAAAAAAAATTACACAAAAGAGGACAAACATAAAAGATACCACACAAACACTAGGTGATCAATGCATACGAAAGAGGCAAAGGATTTTGACAGGTCCAAGTTACACTACCATTTCTACCATAAAGGAGTTATTTCTAGGCACTCCCCCACTACCAGTTAGTGTGGCTACAACAACATTAGAAACTAAAAGTACTCCTAGTCCTTCATCATTCAAGCGTTCCATTGTTCCTGCATCCCCAATTTTTGGTTACATTAAAGAGTTTAAAAAGAAATCAAAATTACATAAAAAAGAAAAGAAGCAACTGATGGAGAGTGCGTCTATTGTAACTTTAGAGCCTACAAAAAATATGGTATTACGCACATTTGACACAAATAAAGAAATCATGGAGTACATAATTGTTGTTCCCATAGTTCAAAATAAACCAACAAAACAGATGGATCAATCTAAATTTCAGGTGAGCAGTTTGCAATTGGATTTTTTTGGACTAAAAAATACTAACAAAATTAATGTATCAAAGAAGAATAATGAATTGGTGTACACATTATTTCAAAAGCAATATAGAGAGAAAAAAGGTTACATACTCAAATAGAAAAGTTACAAGAAGACCTAGCAAATGAGAAAGAAAAGAGGAAAGCAATAGATAACAAGAGCAATGAATTAGAAAAAAGAATAAAAAAATCTACCTCTACATCAACAAGCAAAGAGGATAAAAAAAATGAGAGAGAAGTTAATGAACTAAAGAAAAGATTAGATGAGAGAAAAAAAAATATGATGAGGAAAAATCCACTTTAGAAAAATTAAGACAAAGCATTAGGAAAGGAAATGCACAGTGGGAATGAAAATTGGAGAGAGAAAAAAATAAATGAAAGATTGGAGGCAGAGCTAATGGAAGAAAAAAATGAAATTAACTCTTTTCAAAATAAGTTATTTACATTTTGTAGAGAAACAATGAGGCATACGAAACAAAAGATTTGGGATGAACTAATGTAGAGGATTGATCATTTGTGTGGCATGCTTCAATTGATTGATGCTATCAGACTACATTATAGGAAGCTCAACAAATATTTAGTGGACAACAAAAATGTGTTGGCATTAGAGAAATCTACAAATCAAGTTTAAAAAATAGTCTACAAAGCCAGTGACAATGATTTGAAATGAAAAGAGATTAATAATCAACTTGCTACTTCAATGATGTTGTCATCTATCATTCAAAAGTGCTTGAGAATGCATGAAAAAAAGGAATATGTGCATCTAGCTGCGAACAAGATGAAGAAGCTTGATGAAAAGGTAATAAAATTCATAGAGCTTGGTTTTCCAGAGGCTTTTGACACAAATGAGTGATTCATTGGAAAGGATGATTTCAAAAAGAAGATGAAGGGTGTAAGGAAGATTGATTTGGACTAGTTTCTTCAGAACCTATATGTGGTGAACTATTTAGATTCCATCAAACCATTGATAACCTTGAATGAAAAATTAACCGAAGAATTTAAGATAGGTTCCAATTTAAATAATGAATTGTTAACAAATATTCAAGTTGAAAAAATCATCAGTTAGAACAAATGACAATTCCACCACCTGAATAGTGGAAGTTTCTAGAAAAGGTGATACAATGATTTGATATTTGATAATATGAGTTTCCAAGTTCCAACTCAGCTCTCTGTAGAGTTGTCTTTGAGCAATATTTTTCATTTCCAATGCCTCTATGTATTCCTTCATGTGAAAATCAATAAAAAAACTCAAATTTAGTAATGTGTTGATGTTCAATTATCTGTATTATTTATTTTATCATTTGAAGAAAAATTATGGTTTCAACTACCAGCCACACATTAAACAATTGTTGATGTTCATTTTTGTATAAGCCACTATTATTAATATGTTATTAAGAATTGAGTTAAGTGATGAATCACTGAGTACATGTTTAAGTTTTAACACAATTAAAATATGAAATTATTAATAATATGTTAATTTAGTCATACAAACCTATGATTCCATTAGAGGATTTTAATTAATTCTTTGAATTAAAGAAAAGATAAAATCATACATTCAACCAAAAAAATTGAAGAACAATAGAAGGATCGTTGATTATTTTATTAATAATTCATATGAAAAATATAGGAGAGAATCTATTCCAGAATATGCATTTTTCTCATTCAAATGCCACCACTACTATAAATCCAAATTATGCCTATTATAGACTTGAATTCATACCTAAGACTCAACACTAACTCTATTTCTTTGTGCTTGAATTACAAAATTCTCTTACATGAGTTCAAAAGCTCTTTCAACCAAAGACTCATGCAATTGGCCTTGAATTCCTTTTTATAAGAATAAGGAAGCAAACAAGATTTGAGCCAAATTACACATTTAGTCACATTTACATTTGAAATAAATTTCAATTTCAATTTCAAAACATCCCCAAAGGACGTTACATTTTCATTTCCAAATATGAGGGAGAATTTCATATGGGACAAAAACCATTTCCATTTTTTGGTGAATATTTTTCCACCTTCCAAAGGCTCCTTTAGTTAGTGCAAAGTAATATTTTCCACAAGCAAACATTGTAGTCCATGTGATTTAAAAACTTGTAGAAGAAAAGCATAAAGTGAAAGAGAGAATAAACCACAGTAATT
The DNA here is from genome assembly GCA_007258455.2 of Sequoia sempervirens. Classification (NCBI taxonomy): domain Eukaryota; kingdom Viridiplantae; phylum Streptophyta; class Pinopsida; order Cupressales; family Cupressaceae; genus Sequoia; species Sequoia sempervirens. Next base: position 319,494,097 of record VDFB02270651.1, on the reverse strand, counting down.
CCACATCTACAAACTTGTCACCACATTTGAAACTAGGAAAGTGCAATATTTGAATGTTGCTATATCTGAGGCATAATCTGTATTCATTTCATGCCATGCATTGCACTTCCCTACTAAACTTTGTTATTGTAGACCACCAACCAAAATTGATGTCACCCAATCCCACTTGTAACAATTTATATGTCCAATATGTCAATATAGTTGGACTTCCATAATGCAAACTTCTCCTTTGTAGTCCAGTCAAATCCCATGATACCATCTGCCATTTTTTTGTATGGGATATACCTAACTTCCACTTGATTTTCCTCCTTATCAAAATATTCAAGGAAATCCCCTATATGCATGAGCCTGTCCATACTATTCCTCAGCATAACCAAATCCATTTCATCACATATTTTTTTGGCCTGGGAAGTTATTTCTTGAGCTTCCTGGTCTTTCCACTCTCGAAGGGACTTAACTTCACCCTTCTCATTTAGAATGTCTAGAAGAAGACCAAAATTCCTATCTTTGAACTTCTTAACCAATTCTCCAATCTTCACCTCTAAAGACTAAATGACAATCAACCCTTGAGAACTAATTATATCTATTACAAATCTTATGGTTAGAAGTATCTTTGTAGGCTTATCTATATCATGAGATGATGCAACATCCATATCCCTCAACATTTGAGCCCTTGGAATCCATTTGTACATTAAAGGAATAGCAATTTCTTTATCTCTATCAATGTTATTAATGGTATCAAACATCAAAGCATAATTAGCATGAATACTGATTAATCTTTTCTCTACCCCCTTATTCAAGTGTTGAAGCACTATTGTCACAATATTCATATTATTCAAATGAACAAGATCATCCATCATATCTTCACAAGTCTCAATCTTTTCCATCAACTCCTCCTTAGTAAATTCCTCAAATTGAGGGGAATATGATGATTCAGGAGATGATTGTGCCATTTGTACATCTCCAAATTCAATGGGGGTAGTCTCCTCATGATTTTAAGGAGGTGAAAGAACTAGGGAAGGAGGAGGAAAAATTGCAACATATGAGGTACTAGGCTGCAATGCTTGGAATTGTTGTTTCCACAAAGCCATTTGAGTTTGCATTAGAGCCATCTTTTGTTGGCTTGAGTTGTACTCAACAGCCAACTCATTATATTTGGTTCTAAACCTATCCCTTTCCTCCACTAATGACTCAACTGTGGCTTTGGTGAATTGTGCCACATTAACATTCATGGTTGTTGCTTCCAAGGTAGATGTATTTGAAACTCTTTTTATGATTAAGCCTCCTCCTACACATGGGACATGTTCTGAAACTTTAGGATTTTTAGTGGTTGGGGCTAAAGCCTAAATAGCAAGAGTGTCCCACTAGTGACTAAAATTTGACACTTATAAATACAATGTGACTTCTTCTTCACTATTAAAAATAGGGGAATCTTGTCTTCTCATAGTGTCAAAAGAGATTGTTGATGCCAGGTCCCATACTAGAAGTACTAATACTCCACCCTTTCTCACCAATGCAATTCCATCTTCTGCAAAAATGTTCAAATACTTGGCCCTCATTTCATCTCAAACCTCAACTTCAACAACCTCTTGGGGCTTCTTGGGGATTTCAATTCTCCTTGTTTGCACCAATGTTGCATACTCATCCTTTGCTCTCCATACATATTCCCTGAAAGCTTGTTTCTTGAAAAATTGATCATCTTCCATAAAGCTTTTATAGGCTTGAAATTTGACATCCTTAGAGTTATTTATTCCACCAAGGTCAATTTTGCTCAACCTAAGGCTCAAAGTATGTGATATTATTTCCCCTTGAGGAGATGAAATCCCCTACATTATTTCCTCATCATTTATAGCAATTTCAGCATATGACTCCTTTGTAGTATAGTCAACCAGACCAGCAACTTCAAACTTTTTCTTCTTTATTGATGGGAATGGCTCCCTTGGAGGGGATAATTCTATAACTAGAGAATCCAATTCAATTATTTTAGGGGAAAAAGAATATTGCAGTGACAATGGAGGTAGTTGTTGTTGTGGTGAATGCACTTTTGACTCCACAAATTGTGCATGAGTAGCAACTATTTGTTGCTTCCTTATTGCACCTTTCCTCCTTGAATATTTGTGCACCTTCTTAGAAGGATACACAACTAAATCTCCCTTCATCATAGGGGCCTTCCCCTTATCTTGTACAACTTTTATCTCCTTTAATCTTGCCACTACTTTTTCATAATTATGTATCACAACTTCAATCTTTAAAATTGGGTCACTAATATCTGACAAAGCTTTAAAATTAGTCTCCTTAACCTTAATTTCTCTTTCCAATTTCACAAAAACACCCCACTTCTTCACTCTTTCAATTTGGGCATTAGGATCATAAATATTTCTAATGAGGTCAACACACATAGTGTGGGTGTAAACATACCAACCTCCCCTATTTCTCTTCATTAACCAAACTATGAATCCTTGAGGGTCAGTTGTCCTATATGCCTAGGTCTTCATATTGTAATGAACGAGATAGTGGTCCATAATATTTCTCCATACATGTGTAATCATGACAAAATCAGTGAACAAAGTGCATGTAGGGAAGAAAGTTCCCTTTCACTTCTCACCCAAGAAGAAAACATCTACTTTCCCTAGCTACCACATCACCTCCAAAAACCCAATCCTTAGAGGCACTTCCCTGGGGAGTATGTGGGGTATCAATTGTGTTCCAAATACCTATAGAAATGTACAATTTTTATAAGGGATTGCATCCTACTAGTTGTGAGCAATATTCAAATCAGGCCTCCTTTTAGTTGGCTTCAAAAAATAATGTAACTAATTAGGGATCCTAGGTACATCCACCATTAGAAACTATCTCAGTTTAGTGGAAAAAATATTTGTAGCAGTCACATAGTAAGTCTTTTGTTCATTCATATCCAATATAGGGGTCCATGACTATACCAGCATCTCAATCCCATCCACAACCCTTTTAATTTCCATCTCCTGACCAAAATAGTTTGCATCTTTGAAAAGAAACATATGAATAAAGAATGAAAACCACCAAAATATAACACCAAGTTTCCCACCCTTCAAGGCCACCAATCCTTTGTGGATTTACTCTACTATACAGGTGGAAAAATCATATAAGGTATTTATGTTAAGGTGTTGGATACTCATAACCATGTACATATGGGCCATTGGCATGCTAGAGCTAGGATAAAACCCCAGAATTTGGTAGAGGGAGTAAAAGTTCTTCTGAAAATATAGTTGGAAATACTTAATAGGGAGGGGATCAACATTAGAGGATCCCAAAGTAATCACTCTTTTGTAGATTCCATTCCCTATTGATATCAAAAAAAGGTCAACATCGACACCCTGAAGTTGTGTTTTACCCTTTTGTATTCCTCCCTCAACATGTTCTCATCAATCTTAACCATTTCATTGCTCCAAGTTTTCAACTTGAAAACATATGCAACTTCTTCCTTATTAACCCATACCAGATTTTTTCCATCATGAGCTCTAACAACCATAACTAGAGGGTCATATTTCATAGAAATTTCTTTGAGAAGATCAACATCTATGAACATGTTGTGTACAACTAGTTTACCCATTTCCAACCTCCAGGGCTTCCAGAAAGGGATACCAAAATTCCTATTTTCAAACAATCCCTAGAAAAGACTCCATCTAGAGTATGATAGGGTAGTATATTTAATTGTATAATAATAATCAGTGATGCCAAATTTAGTTCCAAGGACAAAGTACATATGTTGTCCCTTTGATTTCTCAAAGGTTAAAGATACCAATTGTTCAGTTAAGTCCTATGACAAAGGTCTCAAAGAAACCTTTGACTCAGGAGATTGGTCTTTTGATGTGGATGCTTTGACATTGGGTTCCATAGTAACAGAGTTTGTGCAAACTAGGGTTTACTACTCAACAAATTACAAGCTTACAACTAGGGTATGGGTTGATGCAAGGAAATAATAGGAATAAATAGGCTAATCATTCAAATTGAACATCAAACCTTAAAAGAAATTTCTTTATCATCAAAGCTTGTGCCTCTTCAACAGTGTTATGGGAAATTCAATGAGTGGGCAGAAAATTGCATCTCACTGAATACCTTCAAGATTTTTATAGAAAGTCGGCTCTTCTTTGGGGTTTTGAGATAAGGGAAGAAGGAAATGTAAACATAAAACAAAAAAAAGGTGATGTGCCAAATATTTTACAACATTTCAAACCCAAATCATTCCTATGAGTGATATGAATAGACACAGAATGCCACAACCCTTCATTGTTGGAAAGAGAACGAACATCAAAGAATAACTTCAAGCATAATGCAGACTTTCAAATCTTTCCACATGTAGTGTTAATTAAGGTCCAATCAAACATAAATATTTCTTAGGGGAACAATTAGAACAATATTTTAGAAATCACATGAACTCTTCCTCCCAATACAATATAGCACAACAAAATTACAACTTTCAGGAAAACAAAAAATTCCAATGACATAGTCTAGTTTCCTTAAGCCACTACTTTACCACACAAGCATAAAGCATGGAAATATGCTACTTAAATTATCCAGATATAGCATACAAGACACAATGTTTCATTCAAAATGATAATATAAAGAAAGAAACTTGAAAAAGGCCATACATGCACAGTCTCAGTAATTTCTCCTTAGTAGTTCATACTTCCAAATATTAAATGAACTTTGAAACAAAGGTCAAATGCCAATTCAACAATAGTTTAAACCTTAATAGATATAACATTCCAAAAGTAAAGTAGTTCTATAACTTCCTTCTGAAACTAATTCTAAAATTCTAAGAAAACTTAATAAAATTTTCATTAACAAAGAAACTATCACTTAGAACCCAACCCTTCATTGTTTCGTTCCCCTCCTTATAAAGCCACAAGAAAAGAAAAACACCACCTTAGCTTAGAAGTAATTACCTGTAGATATCAATAGCTGATAGCCTATGATCTGATCATAGATCTTTGGTTAGTCACTTTGATCTTTGCTCATTAATTCCTGACTACTGCATTAATATCCTTTAGATATTTAGCAAAGATAGAGGCCCATAATCAATCAAATCCTAAAACAGCAGCATGGAAAGAGAAATTAGCCAACCAATCACATCATCCTAAGGAACCAACTCAAAGCTTCCATCCCAAAAACCAAGAAAAGAAAGAAAAGAAAGCTTCGATAGACTTCAAAAGATATTATCTTGTAAGAGACACAATCCTCCTATAGTGAAGAGATGACATGTCATGTGGTTAGAAATCTTATGTTTTTCAAAAAAAAATTGGAGAAAACTTCTGCCATGATGACATGTATCCTGGGCCCTCCTCCAAAAGAAAATGATAAAGGAAAGCCATGCAGCCACCACGTGGCACATTGCTTGGCTTTCATACCAACCCTTTATTTACCCAAACATTTTAGCAGCCAAAATAAAAGAAGTCGAAGATCGAAAGAACAAGGAAAAGAAAAAACAGTCATAGTTTTGGCAACTCACAAGGGTCTTCGCTTGCGGAGGAATGAACCCAACTCTCTAGAAATTCCTAAATTTTGAGGAAGGAGGAGTGTTGCACTTACCATTCTGCTTCGGTTGGTAAGGACATGATGCAAATGAGCCTGTAGGATTGATCAAGCTGGAAAACCTCTTTGAAGGTCATGACCCCCAACTTGCTATAACCACTCCAAGGTAATGATAAAGATGAGAGAGGAAAAAAATATCACGCTCGATCTCATTAGTTGCATGCACTGTGGTTGAACTTGGGGGTTTTGTAGAAGTTTGATCCTTTTTTTTATGGCCTTCATAATCTATTCCATCGTTTGCATATCTCCATCTAGGGAGAAAAGGGGAGGTAACCCGTAATTGATCAAAACATTGAAATCCTTTTTAATCTCTTCCACTCTTCTTGTCAACACTATTTGGAAATATTTACATCTCTTGGAAAATTTATAGGAGTTGACCATTTTTCTTGCCTTGATGGAAGTGGTTCTTTGATCAGGAATGCCAACATCTTTCAAAACTTTGTAGCCACACAAAGCTTGGAAACAAAACTTTGTGATTTTGACACTCAGGGTTCAGATATCTAAAGAATGTGATCAACCATTGAGAAAATATTTTGGTTTATCTCCCAAACATCTCTTAGGAATTGTAAGATGGGCTTGAGGACAAGAACCACAACTACAATCCACTCCCAATGCGAAGATACCAACCTTTTCAACAATGAGAGAGACCTAGTCCTTTGAGCAACAACCAACTCCTGATTGAGCTGAGTCTCTTTAACCCTTGCATTCTCCTCTATTTGAACCTTTTCCTTGAGAGTTTTTTCTAGCTTGGAACTTATCCATCGTATTTCTAGGTCTCAGGTCTACAACATAGATCATGCATCTTCTTATTTTTCTAGGTTCAACTTTTCTACCTCTGCTTGTACCTTCCCAATTCTGTTAGAAGCCTGAGATTGGACACTAGCCAAATCCTTCAACAAGCTTTCATGAGTACTCCTATACTCCATATTGGTCTGATGTTGGACTATGAGGCCAGCATTCAATTTTTCAATCTTGGCATTTAGCTGATTTTGTCCGTTCTGTGCTTCTTCTAGCAACCTTGAAATTTCCCCTTGCATTTGTCATTATGCGGGCCATGTCAATATCTTTGGCCCTGATTTTGGTCTGCAGTCTACTAACTGTTTCCCTTACATTAACCAAATTTGTCTCACAATTTTTAACTTTATGCCCAACTTTTCATAGTTTGCATACACCACCTGCTAGGTGCTTTTGGATAGGACCACCTTGTTGCGTGGATGAGTGTCATTTAGATCTAGGCCCATTGTCCAGATGTTATAATCTTCCATCTAGATCTGCCCCTCAGGCTTAGCTACAATTGGGGTCATGGTGTTGATCAAGAGAGAATTTCACTTATTGTAACAACCCTCAATTTTCTTCGTAGCAGGCAACTCAACATTCTTTGATTGTCGTTTGTACTTCAAATTTCATTGAACTAGCTTGGTTGCATTGAAATGGTCCTGGAGGGTTTGAGGGACATTGAAATTTTGTGCTACAATAGGGGCACTAGGAAGGAAACCAGAAAGGGTAACAGAGGGGAGACCTCAGATGTATGAGCATGCAGAGAGGAGAAAGATTGTATTATCATAGAAAAGGGGGGCACACCTAGCTGAGATTGAATAGGAGATTTACTAGTAGGGGTGAATAGAGACACAGTTGGGTGGAAAGATGTTTGCTCAAAAGTTGATGGGGTGGGAGTGGGGGTCAACATAGATGTCTTGGATCTCTCTAAAGGGGCCCTTGTTAGGGAAAATAAAGACTCAGCAGTGGTTGTGACGGATGCCACTCACTCGATATGTGGGGTAATTTTAGGGATTTCACTATGAACAGGGGGATGTGTATTTATGACTATTAAGTTGGGGCCCAAGGATTGAGAATTCCTTTCTAAGAGAGGATGAGAAGGGGTGATCAAATATGCAGAAATGGGAAGAAAAGAAGGAGTGAAACCTACCTGAACCATAGTAGTCGGCACATCTGAGGAGGTAGACTCCAATTCTTCTTCTCCCTGGGCCTGCATGTTAGATACGCGTAGATATTTGACCCACCTTCTCTTTTCATGACAAGAAATAACATGTTCTGATCTTCTAGCCATTGACCCCTTCAAGATTTGACTCTTGACCACCATAGCAGAGGATGCTCTTGTTGACCATTAGGGTATTTTTCCTCTACTCTGTGCACTAGAGGAGGACAAAACTCATGCATCTCTTTGCCTTGAATCCCTCGTACTGTTGGATCCTTGAGGTCAAGAATCCTGATTTGAAAATTTCTCCTCATTAATTTTGTGGCTAGTTGGTGGATTGTTGTTGTCAGAATTGGCCTCCTTGTCATAGATATTCTCGAATTCCTCATCCTATGGGAATTGCTTGACAAGAAGGTTGAGGCATCACAACTTCTGTTGGAACCTCCAAAAATCTACCTTCTTTCTTTTCGACCAACCCCTTTTCCTTAGCTGTGTATTGATGGATTTATTTATTGGAATATCCCTATCATATGGTACCTTTGGTGTATAGAAGCTCATCCACTCTGGTCATTTGAAAGGAATTTGTTTCAAATCAATGTATGCCTCTGCATTTTCTTGAGTCAAGTCCTTCCTCCTCTCAAAGTATTCCTAGTATTCATTCTTCATGTTGTAAAGTCCCCATGGCTTATAGTCCCACTTATCATAGATGATAACTAAGCCCAAATCCACCAATAGATCTTTGAGCTCTTCTTTATGAAATCACTTTGTCAACGATACTCAACTATTAGCAATATTGAGGAGAAGTGGATATAAAAATTTCTTGTTTCTTCCTGCGTCGTAGATCCTGTCGACAATGGCTATCTGGTGGCATGCCTCCAACACAAAGACTCTATTTGTCACAAACCTGGGGAGTCAAAAAGACTCATTTAGAAAGCCATGAAATCTGATAAATGTGAAATCCACACCTAAGAAATAATCCACTGGGTTCTATGAGATTCTCATTCATTGTAGAACCTCAAGAGAGAAATGACTCATAGGTTGAGGCAACAATTCTTGGAGCACCAACCTCAAAAAGTAATCGACAACCTTGTAATAGTCCCTAGTTTTAGAAAGCATATGGGTCCACACAGAAACTGATTGAAGACATCCCCTTTCGTCTAACCTAGACACTAGTACATTTTTCCACAACCATTCAAATTTTTTATGTAAAACCAAATGAGCCAAGAAGGAAGAATACTTGAACTTGGAATTAGTCCCATACTTCTTCAGTTGTTTCAACATTTTTCTAGCTATTACTTTGGAGAATTCATAGTGCCTCTAGATCCTTTCTTTCTTTAGCTCAAAGACCAAGCCAAATTGAAAAGGAATAACCTCTGCATCCCCATCAAGACCAAAAACCCAAGCCAACATTGAGAATGTTGTCTGTGAGTCTCTTTTGAATTTATCATATGATAGAGGAAAGGGGATATGGCCTCTATTCGGCCATTCTTTTGTTTCTTCCCCATATAAATCTATTCTTTTGGCCTTCTCTTCCCCAAGAAGATCCATCTTTTCTTCATCAAAAACCTCTAAATCCTAGGTCATAGGGATACAAAACATGTCGTGTATGACTTGCACAAAAATAGTAACCCTAATCTTTCCATTCTGAATAACCCTTGTTACCTAGCCAAATCTTCTAGCACATGCATCTACTAGCTCCAGACATGGATGCATGATAGGCAACATGAACTGTGGAAGACCTCAATCCCAGAGCCAAAATGCAAAACCCTCTATCTATCCATACTTTTCCTTTCTCTGAAACACACCTTCTCTGAGGCTCTTAGGGTTGAATGACAACTTGAGGTCAAAAATATTATCAACAATATCTTGTACCACCTCCTTTTTTATAGGTTTACTAGCTGGCATCTTCTTGCAGTATTCGAAAACACTCCTCCATCATCGAGGCATTGGAAAATGACTTCCACCCAAAAATATTGGCATGGCCAGGTCATTGACTTGAAGCTATAGCCTATCTTGCAAAGGTTGACGGTTTTTCCATGACTGTGTCAAGAAGTTGTAGGAAATTCCTTAGGGATAATGACCACTTGCCCCTTTCTTGAAAAGGAAAACCTACTTTTGAGTGCAATTAATTTTCTTCTTTGTACATGCAATTAAGACTACACAATTGTTGCTAGGTCATTAAATGATGCCATTGAAGTGATAATTGTGGATTAGAGATCTGTATCCCTCAAGAATGCTAAAAATGCCATGAGGATGGAATTATTACATTCCTTTCGCCACCTCTTAATCAAAAGATATCATTTCCTCGGGGAGTGTGCTACAAAATGTGCTAACATGATGCAAGGTACACTTGGAAAGTCATGCCCATTAATTTGTCAAAGTTTTAGCACGTTATCCCACATCTTTTCTCATTAATAAGCTGGCTGGAACTGATGGTGGAGAAAGACACATGTTAACAATCAACACATGATGGAATTTACTCCCAATGCCCAAATTTATTTCCCAAGCCATTCCATGGGATCTTCCATATGATTTATCTACCTCACTTTGTTCTGCATCAAAAACTTCTCGTCATCATCTGGCCCAAAATAGACATTCCCTTGGTTGAATTTGTTGGTTTCCCCTTTCTATATATAGCCACACCACCTTTTGCAACATTCATTCAAAAATATAGTCGCTTACATTAGTTGGTCTCCTACTTATTTTCATTCTGCCACACTTTTCCACTTAATTAGGATGTCTGTTGGCTTAGGAACTCCCATCTAGCTCCTTCCATAGAGGCCGCAATACAGCTTTGCAGGAGAGGTCACTATTGACCAAATCAAATTCCTATTGAATAGATGTGACTCCCTTATCATGATTGTGTTCAAATGGGTGGTGGGCGCAAGATTCATTATTGATGAGAACTAGCTTTAGAACAACTACAATGTGCTTTCCCACTTTGTGGCCTCACTGCTAGATTTGAACATGTCCAAACCCATGATAATTGAGTTGTGCTGCAAGATTTTTGACACCTCATTGATGGAAGGGCTTGGCGAGGTGGTGCAAGTGGCCATCCTTGGTGTTGGTATCCCAAGCACTATGGACCTCTATAGGAATGTGGACTTTGGAGCAAACGTACCCTGGTTACCCTTTCTTTCTAACTTCCACACTATGGATGTTGAAATGCACCACTACTACTCTTGGCGAGTGGCCATTTTTCTAGTGTGGGAGTACGGCGTGGAGCAGGTAATGGGTCCGACTTGGAGGAAGCAATTTGATTTACTAGTGTAGACTCATAATGAGTAGGCCTTGAGATTGCATTTGTGTTTGTTGTTTTTCTAACCCCCTTTTTACAACTAGACATAGAAGAAGAGGAAGAAAGAGAAGAAAGAAAAGACGATGATGAGCCCTTTTGGCTTCCTGGGCGATGGCCAAAAGTACTTACTATTTTTTGCACATTACCTCCTCTTTTGAGTCTCTAGCTTCGTAACTCCTTTTGGGTTTGCTTGAGAGAGCTTATGTTTGAATATGAGCCTCAGGCTTGTGTTGTATGTAAGATTCTTGATAAATATAATACAAGCTATTTATTTCTTTAGGGTTCTTCCTTAGTTGTCTTATTCTCAAAATTTTGAAATATTTTCAATTTTTTATACATATGGTACATAATTGTTTAAATTTTTTAAAGGACTATTCATTTTAATGGAAAATCTTTAGATAAATACCATTCACTAGTATACCTAAAGCATTTACTTCCATATCTTCAAGTTCATACGTATTCTTTTCTTTACATGTGCTAATTCGGAAAGGTCCTTTCCATAGAGCTTCAAATTTAGTGTGTTGCCTTGGTTTTGTAGTGCGTTCATCATACTTTAACACTAAGCTCACTTCTTTGAATTCTGGACTAGAGGTCTTTTTATCAAACCATCGCTTGAATTTTTGTTGTTGGTTGATCATGGCTCCATGATCCTTTTCTCTATCTTCCTCTAGCTTGAGGAGCTTTGCTAGTCATACTTCCACTCCACCATTTTCTTTGATTTCTAGGGCTTTCAATAGTTGTAAAGTGGAAATTTCTATGGAAGTGGGTATCACTACCTCTTTTACATATACCAACTCGTAAGGAGAGGCCTTCAGTATTTGCTTGGGGGTAATTCAGTCTACCCAAAGAGTAGCCTGTAGATACTTGTGCTAATCCCTTTGCCATTCTGACCTGATGCATTTAATTAACCTAATTAGGTTTTTGTTGGTGGACTCTGCTAACCCGTTACCTTGTGGGTGGTAATTTGATGAAATTTTAAGGAAAACCCCATGTTCAATAGTAAAATATGACAACCCTGACACAATGAACACTCAGGAATTGTTGGATGTGATGGTTTTGGGTGACCCAAATCTAGTCACTATCTCTTTGAGAAAATTAACAATCTCCCCTTTTTTTGTATTTTTTAGGGCTACAACCTCTGTCCACCTTGTAAAGTAATTGGTCATCGTGAGGATCCACTTGTGTCCAACATTGGACATAGGATTTATCATGCTGATAAAATCCAAACCCCACTGGGAAAAGGGTTCTTCAGATACAATTGTGCTCAAAGGTTGAGTGTCATTCTTTCTTTTGCCAACAAAATATTGGCATTGTGTACACTTTTGCACTAGATGATGTGCTTCGGTAAACATAAAGGGTCAATAATACCTCGCCCACATTAATTTTAAAGTAGTGGTATTAGCAGAAAAATTCCCACCCTTAGGACTATGGTGAAATTCATTGAGAACTCTTTCAGCCTGTAGGTTGTCAAGACATTGGAGCAGCACACCATCATAATTTCTCTAAAATAGCACATCTTAGATTAATACATACCTGGCCCCTTGCAATCGATAGTACCTCCTTTTGTTGAATGGAAGATTGGTTGGGTAATATCCCTTCTACATGTACCATGTTTGATTAGATAACCAAGACTCTTCAGACTCAAATTGGTTTGAGTAGACTTGATTGGTTTCCTTTTCAGCCACAAGACTTGTTTCCTATGAGATATATTTGCACAAACCTCTTCCTTGAACCAACTTGGTTGGTCGGATATCTACATCATATTCTATGATCTTGGTGATCTAATTTTTCTATTTTTTCAGTGATTTCACCTTCGGTGATGTATTCCAACACATGAGGTTGTGCTATAAGGATAGTAATTTTGTTGGCTGACACCAAGTGTGAAAATTTCTTTAAAAAATTAACTATGGAAAAAGCTTTCTTTTCTACAAATTTATACTTCACCTCATAACCTTTCAAAGTTCTTAAATGTAATGCAATAGGATGTTCTCCTTTGTTTTGATCACCTTTCTAAGTGAGCACCAAAGCTATACTATCCTGACCACTGTATACATAAAGTAGGAAATCCTTGGAGAAATCAAGTTTGGCTAAGACCAGAGCAGAAAAAATTGCTACCTTAATTTGCTCAAAAGATTATTTTCCTTTAGGGGTCCATTTGAATAGCATATTCTTTTTAAGCATTAGTGTGATAGGCCTTACAATACCATCAAAGTCTAAAATGAACTTGTTGATGAAATTGGTTTTCCCTAGAAACGACTAAAGTCCTTTCTAGTTTACTGGCAAGGGTAATTCCATTATCGACTTGACCCTTTCTAGATCTATTGCTATCCCCTCTTTAGATACTACAAAACTAGGTAGCTTACCTTGAGGTACCCCAAAGACACATTTCTTGGGATTAGGAGAAATCTTGAATTGTTCACATTTTTGGAAAACCTTTTCTAGATGATTGAAGTGATCATCTTTTGATTTTGAAAATATTGTTAGATCATCCAGATTTATTAGAATAACCAAGTTGATTAGGCCTTTAAAAGCAATATCCATTGCTCATTGAAAGATTGCACCAACATTTGATAGGTTGAATGACATCTTGGTATATGCAAACATTCCGCACTTAGTGGTAAACGTTGTCTTGTGTTGATCGCTCTCTTTTAAATATACCTAGTTATACCCTAAGAAACCATCAAGTAATAAGACATTTTAGGTCTAGCTACTGTCTAAAAAAATTTCTCCATTGACGACAAAGGGTTATGGTCTTTCAATGATGCCTTGTTTAAGTCCTGGAAATCGACACAAAGTCTAATATCACTATTCTTCTTTCAGACGAGCACCAGATTTGACACCTAGGTGGAATGTTTGATTGGATATATTATTCTTGAATCGACCAAATTGGTTAGCTCTTGTTCCATTAATGATTCAAATTTTGGGTTGACTAGCCTTTGCTTTTGTTGAAAGGGCTTAGACCCTTCCTCCAAGTCGATGGTATGCTGAATTATACCGGATTCATATCCTCTAAGGTCATCATAAGTTCAATCCATAACTCTGTCATACTCATAGCATAGGTACCTTAATATTTCTTTATCTTTTAGTTGTACCTCTTTTTTGACTTTCAACTTTTTTCTATTCTCGACGTTGAGCTCTTCATAATCTCTTTCATCTGCAGTGAACCTTCGTTTACCATTTTTGGTGTCTTCATAGTCAAAGAGGTTCTTGAGGGAAATCAACCCTCTCGAAAGCATATTCCATTTTAATTGGATGACCTGCCCATTGAAAAATTCTATTCCTAGGGTTAGGGTGTTAGGAACCATTCCTCCCTTTTGTATGAAGGTAGGAATCTGAGTGTCGTTATTAAAAACCTACCAATTTTTGTCATTGTCGGGAATTGAAGGTTGGAAAATGACTTGTACTACATTTTGCTTAGTTGAATTAGAAAATAGCTCAAACTATGACCCAACTGATGACATTCAATCAACAATGTTGTTCTGAAATTGGGGAATAAATTTTATGTTGAAGGCTTCAAAACTCTCGATTAGGTCCCAGACTCATTGTTTGTATGACTCATTCAAGTATTTTTTGTTGTTGCTTGACCACAAAATTGGCTCACCACTAGCTCTAAATCTATGAAATCTTGTAATATCTTTATACCCATCCTTTTTACAAGACTTAGACAATAATGAAACATAGATTTTTAGGGGTTAGGAATGCTAAGTCTCTTTTGCTCAATTAGGGTCTTTCACCTAATGGGAAGAGATAAATCCCACACCCAAAATCTAGGTGGTTCACTCAATCTAAGATACGTATGAGGAAATTATACCTAAATGAGATGATCTAAATTCAACTAAGCTAAGTAATTGACTTATTAGAAATGCAAAACCTAGAAACATGACTTGTTTGAAAACACATTGTGTTATACGTAAATGAACTAGAAATGAATGCAAAACTTAACAGAAATAAACCAAACTAAAAGTGTACACTTGGAATGTGGATGAAGATTGGGAATGATGTTTGGAATTTTGTTGATGTTGATTTTCAAGCCTGATAGGACTCATTCGCCACTGAGGGTGAATCAGTCCCTGTTTTGCCAAATTGTGCTGAAACCAGTTTCTAACAAAAGAGTATCTAAAAATGCAGGAAACTCAAAATTGAAAATGGAGTGGGACTCATTCTCCATCCATGGTGAATGAGTCAAATTTTGAAATTTTGAATATTCAAAGGTGGGTTCTAGAGCTTTTTTTCTACACTTGGGTTCTCTACAGGTGTCTGCTTTCGAAATTATTGTATTCAAGCCCGAAAGTGACTTTTTGTTGATATTTTGACTTGAATGATGAAGAGATGACTTGAATGAATTTTAAATTCAATATTCAATGATTCCTAAGTCTCCAATATGTCTAAATCTACATACACACAAGAAGAGAAGAAAAAATGTTGAATATTAGGGCATGGGGGTTTGCCTAGGTCAAAACCCCTTTAGGTAATTAAACCAAAATGTGAAAGAATATAATGAAACATGCAATAATGGAGTTGATTACCTTTCCATGATGTTTTATCTTGAAATTCTACAACCAAACATGAAGAATTTTCCCTTGAATGTCCTAGGAAGCAATCTTGATGAAGAAACCCTATCTTGCTTGACTTGAATGAGAAGATCGATGATGAATTAACTAGTGAGAGATGTAAAAAAAAATGAGTTATGAACTATAAATTAGGGCTTAGAAGGTTGTATTTATAGGTATTTCATCTTATTTTCCCATTAAAACCTCATCATAGGATGACATGAAGTAAAACTAAACTTAAATTTCACTTTTTTACCACTCAAAGGTAAAAATGGGGCCAGATAGGACTCATTCACCATACATGGTGAATGGTTCCCACTTGGATGGGACTGATTCACCATGCATGGCGAATGGGACATAGAAGGACCAATTTGATAGCTAGGAAGCTAGGAAATAAGGAAATAAGGTTTAAATTGCAACTTTGTTGGGTATTTAATCAATTTAAGCGTCAAGATGCACAATATGGGGTAATTGGGGCCTATTAGTGATGATGTGAATGTCAAATAGGGATTGGAAGACAAAATTCAATGTGAAATTGTGATTTAATACACTTTATAACATTAAAATGAGGTCCACATAGCCTAGGAAGGTACAAGAACCATTGTGAATGTGCAAGACATTTTACAACACTAGTTTAACATTAAGTTTAAGTTATAAGCCTTCTAGATTGATGTGACAATGCAATTAAATACATTTTATAATGTTGAATTGGGGAGAAATAGGTTCATTAAGTTTAGAAAAGTGTGAAATTCCTTTACAAGACTTTACAACACCTTCACAAGACATCAATAAAAGCATGTTATTCAATTTGCAAGGGTCCAAGACCTAGTGTGGATGCATAAAATACCTCACAACACCTGAATCAAGGCCTCATTAAGTCTAGATTATCATGAATTATTCCCATGTCAAGCAAAAGGTCCATTTTTCTATGGTGCATTTAGCCCCGACTTTAGTGAGATTATGAACTTACTTCAAACACACACTAAACTAGACATTCAAGAGAGATTCAAGTGTACAGATGTAGATGAAAAAGAATGAAAAAGATTAAAGTAGGTGGACAAGCCCCTAGGATCAAAGATCCTAAGTCAAACCATCAAGATACAAAATAATGCAATGGAAAGAATGAGGAGAAGTAGAAATGAAAATGAGGTGGATCAAGCTTCGATCATGTGTCCAACTAGTTGTGGATCAGATCTAGGCTTGTTTGTTTTGGAAATAAAATGCATACTCACTCTGAGGCAACGAAAATCTTGGCTATCGATTGGGTGAGAAAGCCTAAAAGGTGAAAAAAATACGTTAGATGGTATGCACTCAAACACATATGTGGCTATTGGGAAAGTCATGAATTGGAACAGGATTCCTGCTCAACCATATCAAAGTTATACCTCTTGATAACTTTAATAAGGCACCACAAAAGAACATGATTTTCGAGCTCTATGAGGTAAGAAAAACTTCATATGCTTGACATTCATAGACATTAGTGTAAGGAATGTTCAAAGGGATTTTTCTTAATTCATGCAAGGTCTCATCTTAGGGAACATTGTGCTTAATTTTTCCAAGAGAGGGTAGGTCAAAAGAAATATCACGCTCTTGGAGGGAATCAACCCCAATGACTCCACCAAGAAAAGGATGCATCCCAAGAAGAAAGAAATTGCATAATGAAATTTGAGTGGTGATGTATGTCCCCACTCTAAAGTGGTTGCAAACACCACTACCGTGAGAAATTTCTTTAAAGTAGAAGAGAGCATGAGAGCTTACTCAGAAAGCCCTATGCCAAGTCATATATTTCCAATAAGCTTAGTCATGAAGAAGGGATAGTATGTAACATGCAAGCCAACTTAATGCGTGCCATCCACATCCCAAGCTTTCTCTTATATGTTCATGAAAGTTTAATGAAAAATAAAAAGAGGCAACAACAAGTGACATACGAGGTCAAGACTACATAACCCCTTGCCCCCACTAAGTGCAGGACAAAGGTGAGCCAAAATGAATGAGTAAATGTAGGAGAGGGTGAAAATCGTTATCAATTATAGGAATTAGGTGTCCCCACATAGGGAAGCATACCAAACTCCTTAAGATATTGTATTTTACTACTCAAAGCTTCACATTCATTGGTGGAATGACTATAAACTCTATGATATTTTCAAAATGAAGTATTGTAATAACATTTATTATGAGTTCTGCGAGGAAGAGTGATCAACTGATCTTGGAGGAGTCTCAAAAAAATACCATCTTGATCAAGGGGAGAAGGTGGTCTTGTGGTTGGTTTAAAGATACATCTTGCTTAGCATTAGTTATCATATTGACGCAAGACCCTTTAGATTGCAATATTTTTTTCTCACTCATATAAGAGGAGGTAAAATATATCAAAGGAAAATCATGAAGGTTTTGTGAGATGAAATTGACATTAGGAAAAAGTGCATTTGTTTGTTTTATATTTGGTAAAGGATGATGTTCAATACCACTAGTGATAGTTAAGATTGGTTTAGGAGTATATTGTGAGGGTTTGGCAATGTCTATCACACAACAATAGCCAAGACCATGAGTTTTTTGTTGTGTGTTAGGCTCGATAGGGTTGCAGATACCTTGTTCTCAAGCGCCACATCCTTTCCCACTATACCCAAGTTGTGTCATGAGATTATAACCTTTTCCATAAAGTTCCTTCATTGCTTTTGGATCAGGTGATGGTTTGGTATTGTGTTCATCAAAGGTTGTTGTGCATGCTATATTATCTTGCATTGATGGTTGAGAAGATTGTGTGGGATTTTAAGTTGTCATGATGGTTGGTTGTTCTGGTTTCTCATCTTTCTTTTTTGTAATTATGTATTCACCCATAAATGAAGGTGTGAATTCTAAGGATCCCCAATCATCACCGAATGATGTAGATGCAAATTCGTCATCATTGTGTTCAACTTCAAGAGGATCTAGGTTAGATGTTGGAATTAATTTTTTTAGGGGACTTGTAGATCCTTTTTTGAGGTGCAATCAAATTTCTAGCTCAAGACCTGCTTCAACTTGATAAAGGGTATTGTTATAGACATATTTCCTTATACAATGAAAGGTTGTAGGCACTACATTCATCTCATGAATCCATGGTCTGCCTAAAAGAAGATTATACAAAAGATCATAAGGCATAACATGAATAGGAGTTTGCAAAGTGGCGACCCCAACTATAATAGGAAAAGTAATTACACCAAGTGATTGCTTTGTTGTATTATCAAATCCTTGAATAGAGACAAAATCAGGTTTCATTTGTGACTTGTCAACACACAATATATCAAGGAGATTCACACTACACACATTAAGGGCAGAACCATTATCAATAAGGGTTCACTTTATCCCTATTTGGTTGTATTGAGAAATGATCATGAAAGTGTCATTTTGTTTTCACAACTCTAAGGGAGGGTGCTCGTGTTGATGGAAATTAATTTCAAGATTATTGTGATTCATTTTATGAATTAAAATTGCCACATCATTTGGAGTTGTACCATGAGGAACTGCAATTTGTTTTAAGGCTATTTGAAGAATAGTGTGGTAATTTGTTTTAAGATTATTGTGAATAATTTTCTCATGATCTTGAATAGGCGTATCTTCTAACACCATCCTATCCTCATTGCATTGAGGAGGGATATTAGGAGAATTTTTTTTTTGATTATCATGGTTATGGAGACCAGGTAATGTAATTTGTAGAAATGCATCTATGATGTCATTTTCGTGTTGTGTTGTATGGTCATCATGATTACTTATTGGGATTTCCTCTTCTTTAGTAATGTTATGTCTAATAGGAGAGGTAAGAGGAGAGAAACAACTCAGATTGTCAAAACTCTCATCAATTGGTTCTTCTAGCACTAGAATATCCACTTCACAAGTGTGAGAGATAATAGGAGAAGAACAAATGTGATTATTATGATAATCTAAGGTTTATTTCACTAGGCTAACCTCTTCCATAGAAGGGAAACTAGGAGAATGATCGATGAAAAATAGAAAGAGAGGCGAAAGGACCTCATATTCAAATGCACTTAACAAAAATTTTGTACAACATTCAAGAAGATCTAAAAGAAGAGCATGAAATATTGGACCTATAGAATGTTGCAATGAAAAAATGGTTCTTGTACAAACTTGAAATGTAACTATGCTAAAGAAAAGTGGCAAAAGAAGAATACAATTTTTTTGATTTTAAAGATGACAATTGACTGACTATGATATGTAACAAGATGTAAATGCAATCTTGAAATTGAAACTATGCATGAAATGAGCTAATTTATGATGGATTTAATGAAATGCATGTTACAGAAATACAACTAATTGATATAGGTAGGTTAAGGTACCAAACAAAAGCTTAAAAACATAGTTTTCAGTTATGTGAAATGCAGTTTCAGGGGTGAAAACAAACTGATTCGCCCAAGGTGGTGAATGAGTCATAGTATGGACTTTTTTTAGAATTTTTAAAAGTTTTTGATGGATTTTAATGTTTTATGAGTATTGTGATGCAGACCTGAATAAAAAATGCAAAATTGTAGGAAATTTACATGAAAATAGATGCCAAAAATGCAACCTATATGCACTTTTTATGAATGCAAAATTTGAAATCTATAATGAAAATCCTAATGCAAGCTAGATCTATGATGAAGGAATCCCCAAATTAGATAATAAATTTTTTAAAAAGTAGATTCACCAAAATGAACCATATATTTTTAGGGGTTAGGAATGCTAAGTCTCTTTTGCTCAATTAGGGTCTTTCACCTAATGGAAAGAGATAGCTCCCACACCCAAAATCTAGGTGGTTCACTCAATCTAAGATATGTATGATGAAATTATGCCTAAATGAGATGATATAATTGCAATTAATCTAACTAATTGATTGATTATAAATACAAAACCTAAGAAACGTGACTTGTTTGAAACTAAATTGTGTTATATGGAAATGAACTAGAAATGAATGCAAAACTTAACATAAATAAACCAAACTGAAAGTGTGCACCTAGATGTTGAGTTTATATGATCAGATTAGAAAGCAAAATTTAATTCAAAATCATACATGAAAGATAACAGATACCCTGGGAAAACCCTCCTCTTGAGGGAGAAAAAACATAGCAATAATATATCTCTTATATATTAAATCTCAATAGCAATGTCTCCTTTACAATGAAGGCCAAAATGGAGGCCAAGAGATAGCATCACAATCTGATGCAAGCACAAAAACACAATGATACAACTGCTGATGATCAACACAACTTTCAACAATATCAATCTACATCTTGTAGATGAACTTGCACTTGAAGAACTCGAACTTGTGATGGATATGTATATGTGAATGGAATAGATGATCAAAGATAATGCCATGATATATATACACAATAGGAGAAGAAGACACAACTCTTCAATACTAGAAGTTGGCTTCTTTGAATAACATAATTACAATAATAAGAGGTTGGCCTCTCTTAGAAACATGTGCATCTTCATAAGTCTTCAAGTCAGCCTCCAATGATGCCTTTTCATTTGAGTGCAACCAATGAGAAGAAAGTCAACACACTTAAGAACTCGTGCCAATTAAGAATAGGAGCTCTATAAATTAAATAGCTCTTAAGCTATTATTTAATTTATTCAAGCGTTAGGCTGGAAGTGACAACCGAAGCTATCATAAACATCAACACTCCCTCTCAGCTAGGGAGGATACTTCCAGCAGCATAGGACAAATCACCTCATTGTGATGTCTACCACAATGGCTACAACCAAATGTGGAAAATAAGAATATCACCTCAATGTGATATTAGATATCACCTCAACACGATATCAACCATAATGTCTACAACCATACTATTGTGTGTACAAGTGTTCATCACTTGCATGATGTTGTCACCTCAACATGACTTTCACCATGGCTCTCCCAGAGGGTGAAACACAAGTACAAAATGTTGTCATGGAGTCACACACATGACATCCACCATGGCTCTCTGAGAGGGTGGAAACAAGGGTTTTCACCTCAAATCTCAAAGAGAAATGCACTAACAAGGGATTTCACCTTGAACTTCTCTCATAGAGAAGAACTTATTAATCAAGGGATTTCACCTCAAAATTCTCTCACAGAGAAGAATTCATTAATCAAGGGATTTCACCTCGAACTTCTCTCATAGAGAAGAACTCATTAACAATGGATTTCACCTCAAACTTCTCTCACAGAGAAGAACTCATTAACAAGGGCTTAAGCCTCAAATTCCTCTGTCTCAGAGAAAAATGCATTAACAAGGGCTTACACCTCAAATTCCTTTGTTTCAAAGAAAAATAAATTAATAAGGACTTACACCTCAAATTCCTCTATCTCAGAGAAAAATGCATTAACAAGGGCTTACACCTCAAATTCCTTCGTGTAAGAGAAAAATACATTAAGGAAAATAATAAAAGTCAGCTCCAAACAATCTTGCAAGGAGTTTCTGAAGCCACACTACTTCTTGAGCTTCCACACAAGGTGAAATGTACATGACCTCTGTAGTACTCAGTGCCACTAAAGACTACTTCTTGCTACATCAGGAGATCATCGCAGATCCCAAACTGAAGCAACATCAAGAGTTGCTGTTCTGATTAGTGACACCCTACCCAAACATAATCTGAATAACCATGTAGCTCCAGGATCACACCTAAAGAATATCTAATTCCATATCCAACTGTCCCACGCATGTATCTCAGGACATGTTTCGCTGCAAAAAGATGTTCTTGCCTCAGTTCACACATGAACTAACTAAGTGTACTTACTGCATAGCAGATTTCAGGTCTAGTGTTAACTAGATACATCAAGGATCCAATCAATTGCTTGTACATCGTGGGATCCACCAAGTCTGAACTAGTTGCAGCCTCCTTCAACTTGTGCAGGTTGTTTTCCATAGATGTAGGCATGGATTTGCAATCCATCATACCAAATCTCTTCAAAATATCAATAGTAGGCTCCCTCTGAATCTTTAAGTACTTGCATCAACCTTATAACCTCATTTTCCAATATTTCATACAATGCTTGCCTTAGATAAATGTTTTCTAGTGCACACCTCTGGTACTATAGAGAGTTCAAGGTAGACCTCCTCGACCTCATAGCAAATCACTCTGTTTTGAATAGGTTTGTGGAGCTACCAATATCAAATCCAGATGACTGTCTTCAGCAATTCTGATCTTAGTAGCTGAAGGGATCCTCTAAGGATTTAGCACCTAGTCTTGCAATACAGTAACATTCACTTCTTCTTAGTGAGTTACAAAAAAATACCTCTTGATCCCTACTTCATAGATTTCCAAGAAGACTTCTAGAAGTGAGCCCCCTCTAGCCACCAACTCAATCCAATGACTGCAAGTTGTGACTTCATGCTTGATCATTTCTTTGGTCGGTATGACATCCTCACAAGATGCCTCAAGCTTTTCATCACTAAGCAATCTCTCATCACCTTCTTGCTCCTAGATATCTCCTGAAAGCATTTTAGAGAGAGATTACTAACAGTTTATAATTATCCAAAGAATTATCAAGGCTAGAATCATACAAGGTTTACTATCTCAGGTTATAGCATGAATACATAAGAATTTATGAACAATATTAAAAAATGAATAAATAAATCAACCTATAAGAGAAATATATAGAAAAAGATCAAAAAAGAAGCGATAAAGAAACTTATCTTTCTTGAATTCTAATATAACTCTTTCTTCCATCTTTTCCTCCTCTTGAGAGTGTTAAACTCAGCACACCAAAAAAAATCTAAACAACTACATATTTCTTAAATGCATTATGCAAATAGCATGTAGAACCAACTCTCTCCAAGAGTTCAAGCCTCTATCACAGTTTATGTATTAGAGAATGATATCAATGCGACCAACTAATCACCATCAAAATTTTAGTTCTCTTTTCAGCTCAGAGTCACACTCAGAGATCTTCACAATTAAATGCAAAGAATAATTTGAATCTTCAAAGGATATTGTGTCAATGAACACAATTCAAGAGAAACCACGATGTCTCTTTACTATCACACATGATCTAGATAATCAATACAAAACTGAAGGTTCATCCTAGATTTAAAAAGCATAAACAAAAGAATACTTATCTCATTGAAATCAGAATCTCCTTTTAAGTGCTACAAGAATACAGGAAACAATTCGACTTGATGCCTATCAAATCACTAGCCTGGGTGCATTTATCTGCTCTAGTCGGCAGCCAAAGAGACATGATCTCCACAACCATTTGAAGCAGGGATACACTTCTGATCCAGAAGATTGCATGAAATATCTCAATATATTTGCATACCCCAAGAAGAAAATGTGATTTGCTCCGCCCTTAGCAGTGGCATCACCTTTAATAAATCATGAGAGGCTTCAAGTCTCATATACAACTCTGATCATGAGCCTTCTTGAACTACCATGACACATTAGAAGGGGACCCACGACAAAAATTGAATATTGATTCATATAAACCATGACAGCTACAACCATGATTTCATAAGACGAAGTAGTTTGTCGCTTCAATACAACCGATAATCAAAGTCATCGAAATATTGAGGTTAATCTCAACTCCCTTCATATATTTCACTTCCTAGACTTGGTTAGATACACCACGCATGGACCATAGCAGTATGATTGCCACGAACTTCACAAGACATGAGGTGGAGATAAACGCGACAGGAGAAGCAAGAGTATATATACCCATCATCACTTAGCAACATGAGTTTTGAGTGATAAAATTCTTGAGAATTGGAATATTCTTCAATGCACAATCCACTTTATAATCCCGTGATGGAGAGCAACACCTTATGCACCCAGGCGATAATCAAAAGATTGATGAGTTTGCTCTGCTGCTGTTGGCAACACCCTGACATAAAACACAGATAGCTGGCGAGGCTCACCTAATATAAGGATCCGATGGAATTCACATAAATTTCTTGGATTTCAGAGATTACGGAAGCAATGAGAAACCTCCTATTAAAGTCAATGAAGAAGGAAGTGGATCGCAAAACAATTCTTCCATCAGTGTGAATGAAATTTAGGGACACGATGAAGTCCACAGGTTTTAGATAAGGAATTTGATTTCCTTCATAACTCCAAGTGATATAATGATGCTTGGGACTATTGCGTTGATGTCATAAGCTTGCAATCTTTCTGGTGAAGATGACTAACACAGAAAATTGCAATAGGAGTTTCAATTGCCTTTGGAACATCTAACCCAAATGTGATGTCTCTAATGCAGCGACCTAGATTTGGAATGATTCCCGAGATTCCGACTTCAGAGAATGGAACTTTGCAATGTGAGGCACATAACACCCTACAAGTGTGCAAGTGCAGATGCATCAGAAAGAGTCAGCATGCCACCCTTAATGATTTCCAAAAATTCTATAGACAAGATCTGTTGACGGAATTTTTTAAACAAATCTGATCAATTCCCCTGAACCTACTCTGATACCATGTTGATTTTATATGATCATATTTGAAAGCATAATTTAATTCAAAATCAGACATGAAACACAACAGATACCCTAGGAAAACCCTCCTCCTGAGGGAGAAAAAACCCAACAATAATATATCTCCTATATATTAAATCTCAACAACAATGTCTCCTTTACAATGAAGGCCAAAATGGAGGCCAAGAGATAGCATCATAATATGATGCAAGAACAAAAACATAATGATACAATAGTTGATGATCAACACATCTTTCAACAATATCAATCTGCATCTTGTAGATTAACTCACACTTGAAGAACTTGAACTTGTGATGGATATGCATATGTGAATGGAATAGATGATCAAAGAGAATGCCACTGATATATATACACAATAGGAGAAGAAGATGCAACTCTTCAATACTAAAAGTCAACTTCTTTGAGATAACATAATTACAATAACAAGAGGTCGGCCTCTCTTAGAAACATGTGCCTCTTCATAAGTCTTCAAGTCAGCCTCCAATGATGCCTTTTCATTTGAGTGCAACCAATGACAAGAAAGTCGACACACTTAAGAACTAGTGCCAATGAAGAATAGGAGCTCTATAAATTAAATAGCTCTTAAGCTATTATTTAATTTATTCAAGCGATAGGCTAGAAGTGACAACCGAAGCTGTCATAAACATCAACACTGGAATGTGGATGAAGACTGGGAATGATGTTTGGAATGCTATTGATGTTGATTTTCAAGCCTAATAGGGCTCATTCACCACCTAGGGTGAATTAGTCTCTGTTTTGCCAAATTGTGTTGAAATTAGTTTCTAACAAAAGGGTATCTGAAAATGTAGAAAACACAAAATTGACCTTGGATTGGGACTCATTCTCCACCCATGGTGAATGATTCCACTTTATAATTTCTAAATATTCAAAGGTGCATTTCAGGGCTTTCGTTCTACACTTTGGTTATCTACAAGTGTCTTCTTCGAAACTGTCGTATTAGGGGCTTGAAAGTGAGTTTTTGTTGAAATTTTTACTTGAATGAAAAAGAGATGACTTGAATTACTTTGAAATTCAATATTCAATGATTCCTAAGCCTACAAGATGTCTAAATTTTCATACAAACAAGAAGAGAAGATGAAATGTTGAATGTTAGGGCATGGGGATTTTCCTTGGTCAAACCCCTTTTAGGTAATTAAACCAAAATGATGAAAGAATATAATGAAACATACAATAATGGAGTTGATTACCTTTCCATGATGTTTTTCTTGAAAGTATACAACAAAACATGAAGAATATGCCCTTGAATGTCCTAGGAAGCAATTTTGTTGAAGAAACCGTAGCTTGCTTGACTTGAATGAGGAGATAGATGATGAATTAATTGGTGAGAGATGTAAAAAAAATGAGTTATGATCTATAAATTAGGGCCTAGAAGGTTGTATTTATAGGAATTTCATCTTATTTTCCCGTTAATACCTCATCATAGGTCGACATGAAGTAAAATGAAACTTAAATTTCACTTTTTTCTTGCTCAAAGGTCAAAATGGGGCCGAATAAGACTCATTTTCCATACATGGTGAATGGGTCCCACCTGGATGGGACTGATTCACCATGCATGGTGAATGGGTCCCACAAGGGCCAATTTGACACCTAGGAAGCTAGGAGATAAGGAAATAAGGTTTAAATTGCAACTTTATCGGTATTTGATCAATTTAAGCCTCAAGATGCACAATATGGGGTAATAGGGGCCTATTAGTGATGATGTGAATGTAAAATAGGGCTTGGGACACATAATTCAATGTTAAAGTGTGACTTAATACACTTTATTACATTAAAATGAGGTCCACACATCCTAGGAAGGCACAAGAACCAATGTGAATGTGTAAGACACATTACAATTCTAGTTTAACATTAAGTTTAAGTTATAAGACTTCTAGATTGATGTGGTAATATAATTAAATACATTTTATAATGTTGAATTTGGGGGAAATAGGTTCATTAAGTCTACAAAAGCATGAAATTCCTTTACAAGATTGCACAACACCTTCACAAGACATCAATAAAAGCATGTTATTCAATTTGCAAGGGTCCAAGACCTAGTGTGGATGCATAAAATGCCTCACAACACCTGAATCAAGGCCTCATTATGTCCAGATTATCATGAATTATTCCCATGTCAAGCAATGGGTCTATTTTTCTATGATGCACGTAGACCAAGGCGTCATATTCAACATTGTTATTTGAGAATGAGAACATGAAGTGATAGGCTTTGAGAGTCTCAAATTCCATTGGAGAGTGTAGTTAGACACCCACTCTAGAGCCAGCTTTGCACTTGGAACCATCAAAATATAGAATCCATAGATGATTATTAGATGGGTCATTAGATTTCTCCTAATCCTTTACTAGTTTCAAAAAAGTCTAGTCACCATAAAAAATTACATAGGTTCCTAGCCCTGTAGCATGGAAATTACTGAATGGATCAAAATCAATGAATTGGTTGAGCAACACTTCTTCCTTAGGAGTCCGCTCTCTTGTATCCTCTTCATCTTCTAGCATTTCTATGTAGTATTTCTCCTATTGAGATATAGAAGTATGTGTGGCTTCAAAGCATAGGAATGCATTGTACGCAATATGTTCAGAATGTAGAGGTTCAGAGAAAATTTTCATCTTTTCCCTATGCTTGGTTCTCAAAATTAGTTGGGACTAGTCAAGTGCGAGATATCCGCCAAGTTTGGTAGTGAAATCTCTTGATAAATACATTCTAAATACTGGTGGAATGTCTATCACTACCACTTCTTGTGTGATTGTTTGTCTTGGGCAGGAGAAGAGGGTCAGGGATAAATATTTTATCCATCCAATGGTCGGGACCTTCTTCCCATCTAGTTGCATGATTCCCTTTTCAAAGGGTTCATACTTAAGCTTCAAAGCATCCACCACTTGTTTTGACATGATGGTTGTACTATCCCCCAAATCATTCATATTATTATGCAACAACTTATCTCCCACAATGAGCATTAAAAATAAGGGTGTGGGCTTTGGTTTTCTTACCTCTTTCTCCTTTGTGTTGTCCACGCTATTTGCATATGCTGCAACTTTTGGCACCTAAGGTTTGGATGTGGATATATTGCCTTTCTTTTTCTTGCATACTGAAGTTGCTTCCATTTGAGGCCCTTGGTCTTCTTCCTCCAATGCTTCTTGAAGCAGAGTCTTTGTTCAGGAATAGATATGACATCCCACAATGATACGCTAGTGGGTGCCTTCTTCAATTGCTCATCCACATTAAGTGTCTTGACTATTGGAGCCTTGGGCTTAAATATGGGTATTTCTCTTATTTTTAGAAGAAATTTTTTTGATGCAACTAGGATTGGTGCTTTGCTCATTTCCTTTTTTACTAATGGTTTGTTATGTGCCTGTGGAAGACATCAGATGATAGATGATAAAGCCCACCTCTCTTGCAGGGACAATTGACACAGCTATAGATGTGATGAGACTTATTGTATGTACTCTCTAATAAGCCTTCTTTTAGATATTGTATTGTAATCCAACCACACCTGTGGAGCACTAGTCATTGGAGTTTCATTTGAAAACATTGTGTCCTCTTCCTCCACCCATGAGAACAACGCTTGATCAGGTGCAATATCTAACTCTTGCTCTAGGGACATCCCTTGCATTTGTGCTCTAAAATGAGCATTCTCTATTTTAGACAATCCATACTCATTCGGATTCAGGAGCAGACCTTTTCTTCCTTGTGATGTCATCCATTTTCACATATTTTCCTTTGGGAAATTCTACGGAAGATGGCCATCACTGCATGGGAAACATCACATGTCTTCTTCTTCCGCCAAATTGTTCTAGCCTTGGATCATCTCTCTACTTTGGTTGTCTTTTACTATTCGAAGTGGCATGGTAACTAGGGCTATTTGGTTTGTAGATGTTGTATGTTGGCATCCTCCTTAGGAAAATCCCTAATAGGCATTTTGTTGATAGGATGGCATATTTTTGCCATAGGTTTGGGTGTTCAGTTTTAGAGGCATTGACTGCTGCCATTTGAGGATAACCAATTCTTTAGCAAGAGTCTGCATGAGACTCTTCATCTTGTTAATATCCCCCATGATTGAGTCAGAGCCCAACATACTAATTTGTGTGGAGGGATACACATACATAGATTGTGGCATACTCGATGTGTTGCTCTGTGTAGTGGGAGTACTAAGAGAAGCTTCCTCTTGAGGTGTTCCAGAGTGTTCTAAAAACAAGGCACGAAGGGTTGTGGTGGGAGCTTTTCAACATCGATTAGACTATTTTCTGCATGCACTGTCACCTCATATGCATCAAAAATATATCTCCCCCATGGAAGTTATCATAACTACAATTTCTGGATTCATAGCTTTTAGATAGAACATGAATGTCATTGTAGCTAGTGGTTAGGTAGTCATGGGAATCCTCTACCAAGTTTTATCAAACTTGGTGTTGAAATCACTCATGGCTTCTCTTGGGGCTCTTTTGATGGTGATTAATTGGTTTAATAGTGAGGAACGATCTCCCTTCTCCAAAAAATTTTCAAACAAATGCTCTCCAAGCTGGTCCCAGGAGAAGATAAAACCTGAGGCCAAAGACCGATACTAATCTTTGGCCTTTCCCTTAAAAGAGGCGGCTAATAGCCTTAGAGAAATATTTTCCTCTGCTATATTATGTACCCTACATACCTCTACTATATCCTGAAGGTTTTTAGAAGGGGTCTTAAATTCTTCTCCTAAAATTTCATGGTAGCCTTAAGTTCATTAGTAGGTATGGCAGGCCATACATCTGGGGGTGTGGGGGGCTGTAGTGGACTACCACTATCCCATGTTACAAAATTTCTAGGAGTGGGGGGAGGTAAACGAGCCATGAAAAGAAGATTCCTATGAATTAGATATATTGGTAATCTTATTTGGAAGTTCATGCCTCTGAGTGGAGTAGATAAAGCTCTAGATATCGGGCTCTAACTTCTTACTCTACTACTCCTCATAGGTGATACAAAACTTGTAAGTCTTCTCCTCTTAGGGATTAAGGCAGGTAACTGGGAGTACTAGAAATTACCTCTCAAGGATGCTCTTGTTTGGACTTTGGGCATGAAACTTCAAA
This sequence comes from Sequoia sempervirens, assembly GCA_007258455.2. Lineage (NCBI taxonomy): Eukaryota > Viridiplantae > Streptophyta > Pinopsida > Cupressales > Cupressaceae > Sequoia > Sequoia sempervirens. The sequence continues at coordinate 319,464,223 of VDFB02270651.1, read as the reverse complement.
TTTCCTTCCTTAGCTTGATTCAAGAAATATTTTTGACTTCTAATTAGGCATTTGGAAAACTTCTTGTCCCACCGGACGTGCTAGAAAAAGAACTATTGATCATCAAAGCTTGCACCTCTCCGACAATTTTATGGGAAATTTAACGAGTCGGGGACAAATTGCATCTCATCGAATACTATTAGGATTTTTATAGAAAGTCATTTTTTCTTTGGGGTTTTGAGATAAGGGAAGAAGGAAATGTAAACATAAAAAAAGGTGATGTGCAAAAGATTTTACAACTTTTCAAACCCAAATAATTCCTATGAGTGATATGAATAGACACAGAACACCACAACCCTTCATTGTTGGAAAGAGAATAAACAACAAAAGCTATTTCAAGCACAATGCACACTTTCAAATATTTATGAAAGTAGTGTTCATTAAGGTTTGATCAAACATAAAGATTTCTTAGGGGAGCAACCAAAACAATATTTCAGAAATCGCATGAACTCTTCCTCCCAATATAGCATAGTGCAACAAAATAATAAATTTTAGGAAAACAAAAAAGTCCAATGACATAGTCCAGTTTCCTAAAGCTACCACACAAGCATAAAAAGTGGAAGTCTGTTACTTAAACTGTCCAGATATAGCTTGCAAGACAATGTTTCATTCAAAATGATAATATAAAGAAAGAAATTTGAAAAAGGCCATACATTCACAGTCTCAGTAATTTCTCCTCAAAAGTTTGTGCTTCCAAATATTAAATGAACTTTGAAGCAAAGGTTGGATGCCAATCCAACAATAGTTTAAACTGTAATAAATATAACATGCCAAAACCAAAGTAGTTTTGTACCTTGCTTCTAAAACTAATTCTAAAATTCTAAGAAAACTTAAGAAACTTTTCTTTGACAAAGAAACTACCACTTGGAATCTAACCCTTCATTGTTTCATTGCCGTCCATATATAGCCATAGGAAAAGAAAAATTCCACCTCAACTTAGAAGTAATTACTACCAGATGTCAGTACCTGATAGCCTGCAATCTGATCATAGATCTTCAGTTATGTTGCTCAGATCTTTTCTCATTAATTCCCAATTGCTGCATTAATATCCTTTAGATATTTAGCAAAGATAGATTCCCATAATCGATCAAATCCTAAAACAACAGCCTGGAAAGAGAAATAAGCCAACCAATCACATCACCTCGAGGCACAAACTAAAAGATTCCATCCCACAAACCAAGAAAAGAAAGACTGACAAGCTCTGATAGACTTCAAAAGATATTATCTCGTAAGAGATGCAATCCTCCTATAGTGAAGAGATAACATGTCATGCGGTCAAAAATCTTATTTTTTCCAAAATATTTTTTGGAGAAAACTTCCACCATGATGACATGTTTCATGGGCCCTCCTTGTAAAGGAAAAAAATAAAGGAAAGTCGTGCAACCACCATGTGGTGCATTGCTCGTCTTTCATACCAACCCTTTATTTACCCGAACATTTCAGTAGTCAAAATAAAAGAAGTTGCAAATTGAAAGACCAAGGCAAAGAAAAAACATTCATAAAATGCAATGAAACTAGAAACCCCAATGATAGAATGATAGAATGAGAACTTACAATAATTTTTAAACAACTGAGAAGTAGGATAACAATTTCACTTACTTGTTTTGCAGACACTTGAAAACCCTAATTCTTGTCATCGAACGAGCTTGAAAATTTCAGTGAGAACTCCTTAGACATGTTAAATGATTTAACAATTTGAAATTATAATTTAATGTGTGTTATGGATTTAAAAGGTACCAATTTGAAATTTGGTAGCTCTGAGTCATATTGCAATTATGGTTCACTTGTGTGAACTAGAATGAGTGATATGGATCATTTTCCCTCAATCTTGAATTTTGAATTTTAACCATTGATCTCATAGTGAGATGGCCCAAAAGATAGCTCATATTCAATCAAATAAGTTTGAGAATATGACTACAAATGGCTATCACCATTGACCAACTAAAAAATTCCATGTGGATTTATCTCCATGTCACTTCTAGGCTTCACCATCTCCACAAGTGTTGAAATTGTCTATGTGTGAACCTCCCCACTTTTCCTTTGGGTTTAAAGTGTGTGCATCTTATAGCAGTGGGGAGGTAGGGAATGGATAAGATTATTTTGTCACAAACCATAGTAACCATTGATTTGAACACCTTTAGTCATTGGTGCCTTTGAGCAGTGGTAGGACCCACCAAAAGGGTGGTTAGGTGTTGTCTGCCCGCTATCCCACTGGCTCCTTAATTTGATTAATTTAATTCTGTGGGATGGAGGGGAAGTAATAAAAAGTATTCAATGGGACCCACCAAGCATAATAAAGGATTTGAATAAGCACATGCACTTATTACATTACTAAAAGGGGCTGCCTACCTAGGTTTCTAACATGAATGATATTGAGTGAATATTAAAACCTAAACTTAGGGAAAGAACAAGAATTAAATAATTTTATACCTGTTGAATTATTTTTTATGTACTTCTCAACACATGTAATGCATAGGTGCATCACCTCTCTTGAAAGAAAATCTTCCATAATCAAATTGCATAACACTATCTCAAGGTCTCTAATATCAGTTCTTGACAGTGCTTGGAATATCTCAGTTGTTTTATGTGATTTTGCTGGAATCACAGGGCAGACTTACGGATGAGTTACAAAGCATGGGAAGTTGGGTTTTGAAATGGAGTTCCAAAGATGGGGAAGTTGTTGTGTATTTTTTGTAGGTTCAAACAACAGTCTTGAACTCCATTTTATCATTCGATTTAGCTCTACAATGTGCAATGAACCTTGCCTAAGGTAGTTATTAAAAAAAAGGAAAAAGGGCAGGGGAGAGAGGAAGTTCCTAGACCTAAAACCATGAATAAACAGTGATCATGGAGGCTGCTACAGTGGACAAACTCCCTAAAACTAAGTTTTTCTTGACCAATAGAACCTATAGCTACACAAAACTAGTGCAATCTTCTAAGGACTACAAATTTTCAAATTTCACAAGCACATCATGCACATGTAATTGAACTAAGTTGCAACAATGAAGTAAAGAGCTCAGACTAGCTTTGCAAAGTGACTCATCATCAATGAATCACAAAAAACATGAGTTGGAAATTCATCAAATACTAAAACAACAATCACCATCACCGCTTCCATTCAAGAAACTAACACCTAAACTAATAGGGAAGTTGAACCATGCATACATAAAGAGCAAACTCAAAAGGAACACCCATAAATCATGCAATGCTACTTTCTATTACTGCAGAATGTCTTTACATTAGTTCTCCAACGCTTTACAAATGAGGGGTAAGCCCCTACTTATAGTTTTCCAAAGCCCAAATGAATGGGTAGGATTAATTCACAATGAGTGGCCCAAATTTGATTTACATTAGGGTTTCACCTACCCCTCATTATCCAATAATTTTAAAATACAATTTTGGTTTTTCCCTATTTTGTCACCTAGTGCCCAGGTGTTGTAATAGTTTTGTCATTTAGTTGATTGCCCTTTTACTATAGTTGAAACTACCTAAAAGTTGCCTTCTTACTTGATGTGTTTGCAGTGTTCTTCCTTGGATCAAACAAGCCCATTAATGGCTAGCATCAATGGATTGGTTGCCCCTAATTCAGGCAGATAGCTCCCTCATGCTTTCTTCAAGGCCACCCCCTTGCATTTTTGTCCTTGACTTCCTTGGCACGGGCCTTCTTCTAACGCTAACCTTGCTGGTGGGTGCTAGGGGAAGAGGTGAACATGAAATGAATGGTGATAGGAGCGATGCACTTTTCCTTGTTCGGACTTCTCAATGGGTCTCACGACGGACACACAGAAGGCTCCTTGAATCCTGCGTACATGAAGTGTCATAAGTGCTTTCATAAATAAATTAAGGAGAATGTTAGCCAAACCTTGCAAAATCCTTGTTAGATCTATCCATGCATCATCAAAAAATCATAATATCCATATTTGGAGCTCATTTGGACCATAAACATTAATGTGTGCCCAAAGGGCAGGTAGGGAACGGGGGACAACAAACCAAAAAGGAAGTTCCTAGACCTCACAAAACTTAGAAAAACCAAGAATTTTCAATTATAGCGCATGGGAAAGGGGGAAGAAAGAGTGCCAAGAAAAACTTCCTCAAGACTGGACCCATTTGAAAAAAAGTAGAAGCTTGGAAGGGGAAAGCTAGATGGTCATTGCCCTTTTGAAATGGTAATGAGCACACAACGGCTCGGAAGGAAAGTCTCAGACGGAAATGAAGGGACTGGGTCCCGAAGGTTGGGTTGTTGGGGGCTGACAGATGTTCAAAATGGCCACGGTGGGATGGAGTCCTGGAAATGGCTATAGAGGGGCTAGATTCTGGAGGCCGGGTCACTAGGGGCCGACTGATGTTCAAAAGAGCCACAGAGGGACAGAGTTCTAGAAGGAAATTTCTGAAACCCCCAAAACTTAATGAAACCTTGGTAGTTCGCTTAGGCACCACAAAAACATCCCAAATCCACCTAAAACCTATCCCCAGAGTCAGAAATGTAGAAAACATACTGTTGGGGGTACATGGATGTTCAAAACAGCCAAAGAGGGATGGAGTTCTGGAAGGAAATTTTTGAGACCCTTGAAACTTAACAAAACCTTGACGAAACCTTGGCAGTTCACTCAGGCACCACAAAAACATCCCAAATCCACTAGAAGTTTTTCCCCAAAGTAAAAAATGTAGAAAGCAGACAGTTGGGGGTCCATGGATGTTCAAAACAACCAAAGAGGGACAGAGTTCCAGAAGGAAATTTCTGAAACCCCTGAAACTTAACGAAACCTTAACGAAACCTTGGTGGTTCACTTAGGCACCACAAAAACATCCCAAATCCTTAAGAAACTTGTCTCCATAGTAAAAAATGTAGAAAGCAGACCGCCGGGGGTCCACAGATGTTTAAAATATCCAAAGAGGGACGAAGTTCTAGAAGGAAATTTTTGAAACCCCTGAAACTTAACAAAACCTTGACGAAACCTTGGCAGTTCACTTAGGCACCACAAAAACATCCCAAATCCATAAGAAACTTGTCCCCAGAGTCAAAAATGTAGAAAGTGAACTGCTGGGGGTCCACGGATGTTTAAAACAGCCAAAGAGGGATGGATTTCTGGAAGGAAATTTCCAAAACCCCCGAAACTTAACGAAACCTTGACGAAACCTTGGCAGTTCACTTAGGCACTATAGGAACCAAGTGATTAGGGACCAAGTTAGTAGGAACAAGACAAAAGGCAGAAAAGGGACAAGGGACTTTGTTTCTCGCTAGATTTGAATACCCCAAATAGGTGAATTTGATTAGGGGGATTTGATCATTTGAAGGCACATGACCAATTTGGGCTTGGAAAATGGGACACACAAAACAAGACAAGAGCAAAGTAGCCTGTTGGGAGCGAAAAGAGGGGGTCCCTTCCTACGACAGGGCGTGTGTGCAAAACATGTACAACAATACCTACATAAGGCAAGTCAAGATCTATAAGGATTCTACGAGTAGCAACTGAGAACACTAGGCTCAAGGGGCTAGTGAGTAAATAGACACAAGGGCATACGATATGACTTAAGAGACTGGGAATAGGTAAATCTTGGTCAACTTTGAATTAGATTATTAGAATGTTGGTAAAAGGAAAAGACACCTAAGGTTTTTTAGAGGGTTTAGAACACACATAAACCCTAGAACATAAAAATGACCAAAACCCTAAGCCTTATGACACACTCCAAATCAATAGAACAACTAGATTAGAGAGACAACCAGATTTAAGTATCTTTTGGGATGCCTACTGTAAGCTATTTGATAGCACATATAGGATATTAGGAAATATTGTAATTTTTCTCTATAATAAAAATTGATGACTCAAATACTTAATTGTATTTATTTAATTTTGAATATAATATTGACCTATCTTGCTCTCCAGTATTGTATTCAATATCTTCTGACTCAAAATAATCAATAGTTATTTATAAGTTATGGATGTTGAGTTGTTAGCTTCTATTCAAGGAATGGATTAATATTCCTTTCAGTTATTTATCAAAGATTGTGTGAATGTAAATGCAATAGGAATTTATAAGTAGTGTGATAAGTGTTGTTCTTTAAAAATTATGTAGAATCACATATCAAATCAAATACCATGGAATACAATATAAAATATCATCAACTACTGTTTGGAATATGATTCATGAAGTGTAATGATTCACAATTTCATGGAATACAATATAAAATACCATCAACTACAATTTGGGAAATGATTCATGACGTGCAAAATAAATACCTAAAAGCTACTAATTCACTTCCATTTCCCAAATGGATTGAAGGTCCTAAAACTAATGTTAATCTTGAGACAAAGTAAAAGAGTCATCTTGATTCTGAGTCTAGTCTTCATTTTCTTTTTTCTACGTCTCAAATTCAACATTCATCGTCTCACTGTCATTTGCCCTACTGCCACTGCCAATTCCACCAGTACCAACATTTGGAATTAGAGTGTTGCACAATCCTCTTCTTTTTCATATGGACCTCTAGAATGTGAGTTCCCTTTCAAGAGGAAATTTTTTGACATTATAAATAGTTCCTTTCATCCTCAAGAATTTTTCCAAATTCTTGTCTAGTTTGTTTCTTAACTTTCATTTCAAAAACACCAATGAACTGAAAAAATTTCTCATCATCCACTAACCCCAATATCATTGTTTAACATAAAATCAACAAGTTTGAAATATTATGATATTGAACCACACAATATTTCACTCTTAGCTAAGTTTTTCCAAACCTTTGTTATTGATCCAAGTTTGAATGACTTCTCCATGCCCATGGAATCATACCAGTCCAACAAACTTCTTTCAAAATTCTTACATTGTTGTCTAAGCTTATCTACATTTATAATTCCTTCTATTGTCTGCTCATTGTATGTTACACTTTTTCAAAATTGATCGATCAAGATATTTGCTTTATCATGAAAATATTTTGGGCTCTCTCAATTTATCAAAAATTTGAGGAAGATATAATACCCATGGCTTCAAGTATTTTGTGTTGAGGGAATGTTTCATAAATCTCTAAGGAAAGACATTTTACATTTTCCTTCAAATTATCACTAACATATTTAACAATTTCATTAAAATCTTCCTTTCTAACAGGTACTTTTATAGAGTGCCTGGCTGTTTTACAATGGTACATTGGTATCTCAAATCCACATACATAGATATTGTAGCATAGAAAATTGTACACTCTTGAAGAAAGAGGAAATTTCACACTTAATTTGGACCTATTTTGGAACCCTTGCATTAATTACTCTTTAAAATCACCATTTATAGGCCCCTAGGACCCATTATTTTCAGATCTTGAGGCTTACTCCACTCAAAAATCATACAAATCTTCACAAATAGAACTTGAATCATTTAAATTCCAAAAACCCACCTTAAAAACCTTAGGTGGGACCCATTCACCTTCTTGGGTAAATGAGTCCCCGCTAGTGGGACCCATTCGCCAAGGGTGGCGAATGAGTCCCTTTTGGGGAAATTTTCAAGTTTGAGTGGGAAATTCACCAACTTAATTCAAATTTCCAGTGGATGTCAGCCTTTGAGGTCTAAATAATGGATAGATAGGTGTTAATTCCTATAAATATAAGTTTCAAGGTTATTTTCAAGACATCTCAACAATTTTTGAATAAGCAAATTCAAGAGTCAAGTGTTGAGAATATTTCACAAGAACATTCACAAGTCTATTTGTAGCAAAGTTGAAGCTTTCATGCAACATTCAAGGATTTTTGTAGGTCTTCAAGCTCACTTTTTTTCAAGATCTAGCATTTCCTATTGAAAAATGTGCCTCAACTTGCTGGCTTGTATCTCTGTTCAAGTCTTCATTGTCGGTTGATCTCTAGAGTTCGTAACTTTGTAACCTTGTCACAACATCATAGTTTTATGTAACCTAAGAACCTTGTTGTGGATTTTGGAAGTTTCGTAACTTGTTGAATGAGTGATCTCCTTCCTTGTCACAACTTTGGTGGTTTCCATAACTTGTAACCTTGTCGCGGGGATTGGTAAACTCATAACTTGTATGTGGTGGTTATGAAGTTATCATTTTGAGCAATGCATCAACGGGTGTTAACTTTGGTGGGGCCATGCCAATGGTTGATTTGACCATTGATGTACAAGTGATTTGGTAAAAAAAAGGCTAACTCGTGGATACCTAAAGTCTTTGGGATTTTGTATATTTTTTGTTGACTGTTAATATTTTGTGCCAATGTGGGATAATGTCAATGGTTGAGATTTTTGGCAGTAATTGGTTTTAGATAGTAGACTCCTAGAAATTGATGGGTTGAAGTGAATATTACAAGAAAACCATTTGGGTGTGGTAGAGCAAAGAGAAAGGAAAAATTTTATCATCAGTTGAGAAGACTATATGTTGAAAGAACATTGTAATAGTGTTGCGATTGACTGTGATTGGCTGATTGTAATGTTGTTGTGTAATATCAAAGGATTAATACCTGTGAAGGAGAGATCTGTAACTTTATTGTAATCTATTTTTACTATGAATAAAGTGACTTCTCTTTGGTGGTGGGTTTTTCTCCTGAAAGGGTTTTCCCACGTATATTTGGTGTCTATTCTCTGTCAATATTATTGTCTTCTTTTATGTGTGAATCTTAATTCTCTATAATTTTGAAATTAAAATACTCCTACATTATTTCCCTATGAATTGGCATTAGGAAAGTGATTTCTGCACTAGTTTCTTTCCTTACATTTTCAAGGGTTCATTATGGATGTCTATGGTGAATCATGAGGAATTCTAGGTTGTGGAGATGCAACTAGACATCAAGCCAAGCCTAAGGAGTTATTTTCTGAAGTGATTCCATATTCCATTGTCTCTCTACATTCAACCTAAGGAAGGTTTGCATGTTATTAATATTCATTTGAAGTGATTTAGGATCTCCTAGAGTGAGTCTTGTGTCATTAAAGTTTCATTTATGCATCTTGTTCTTGCTTCATATTTCCTAGTCTTAGACATACCTAAGGCTAGGGTTTTTATGCACATTTCATTATCTCTTTCAAGGTTTAATTACCAAATTAGGGGATTGACTGAGGAAAACCCCCATTAGCAAATCAAATTATATTCTATTTTATAGTTATTTTCATAGATCCAGATGTAGGATTCAATCTAGGAATGAAGTGCAGGTGTTGGAGTACATATCAATGATTTCAATTTACAAAAAAGTGACACAAGACTAATTCACCATTAGTGGCGAATGAGTCCCACTGGGAGTGTTTGTCAGAATAGTTTGTAGATTCAAGTACCATTTTCCCTAAAACAATTTTTTAGGTAGAAACCTTGATCTAGGACTGATTCACAGGTATGTGTAGGATCATGATTGGCCAAAAAGTGGTAATATGCAAGTGATATGATGAGCCATGTGGTTGACGACTTATTTTTACCAAAAAATGATGAAACAAAAAGGGTTTTTAAAGGAGATTCTCATCTTTCCACCAATATAAAGTATGCTTTACTTTGAATTTAATAAATAATTATCATTCATTTTCTTTTTGAATTATGAATAAAGTCCTAATTGTTAGGTTGATTGAAAAATATCTATAGCTTTCAAATGGTATCACATTTTTTGAATCTGAAACATGCGTCACATTCTATGCTTCACATACTATAGGATTAAAAAGAAACATTGAATTTCATGAAGTTTTGACCAAGTTAAGGTGGTCAGACATACGAGTTTTTATATTTTTAAAAGTTGTAATAAAAAATTCATAATTAATTATTTACTTGGAAAAAAATTACAAAAATATATGCATCACATCGAGACATGAGTCCTATACTTCTATCTAAAATCTTATAAAAAAGTATTATCATTTTATTTGGTTAAGGTGGTCAGACAGACACCTACTTCTTATTTTTTCCCTGAAATTTAAGTACTACTGCATTGAACTTTCAACTTTTCACCAAATAGGATTTAAAAAAAAAAAAAACCTAGTAGTTTAGAAATTACATTGAATTTGCTACAAATTTTATTCTTACATATTTTTGAAATAATATAGATAACTTAATCAAAATTTTATGTCAAGTTGTCTAACTATAAATTTTCTAAATTTTGTGCCACTTAACGGCTTGTTTTTTACATGATGATCCTTCACATACCCTCACCCAAGTTGGTGAATGAGTCCCATTTGGTCAAAAAGTCAGCATTTCAAGATTTTCAGAGCTACTTTTAGTTATCTTGAGATTTCTAGGTGCACATCATTTACTTTTATATTTTCTTATTCTATTTTGATTGCATCTTTAAAGCATTTTATAGGTCATTTAGGTCTTTTTCATTTCACACTGTGTTTTCAAACATCTTGCATTTTCCAAGTTTATATTTGGTGGTGAACCCCTCTTTTCATTTTTCAGCCTTTAGGACAATACGCTCTAATATATTTCGATCTCCTTTGGATTGGAATCTCAAGGGTTTTTTCTTGAGTGAGCCATTAAGGTTTTTGTATCTCTCTCCTTTTAGGTTCAAAACCTTATAAGTGCAAGAGGGAACCCTACACAAAAATATTTGGTTCATTTTGGTGAACCCATATTTAGAGAATCATATTTCTGATTTGGAGAACATTTACATCCTATATTTAGCTTGCATTGCATTCTGCACTGTTTTATTTACATTCTAGGGTTTCAAAATTTGCATTAGTGAAAAGTTCATTTAGCTTGCATTATTGCACTTAATTTCATTGAAAAATAGTAAAATTCTACATTTGCATTTTAGATCTACATTTTATAGCATAGAAAACATAAAAATCAACCAAACAAATAAGAAAAAAAAAAACCCCTACTGGGACTCATTCGCCACCCTAGGTGAATCAGTGCTAGTGCACATTTTGCATTACTATTTTCAAAATCTAGTTTTCAGTTTTTAATCTTTTGTTTGTCTCAGTTACTATTTTGTTTCAGTTTAATTAATTTTTGTTACATTGAAATCATTAGAACTAGCATCATTTATTCATGGAAATTATGGATGTATTAGATTCTTGCAAGTTTCATTTTCACCATTAGTTCCTAGTTCACTTAGATCAGATTCATCAGAAAATGAAAACAAAAAACAAAAAACATTAACATAAACAATTCAAAAAATGCTTAAATTTAGACAAAACATATCATCCAATCCCTTAAGTAGTGATGACTTAGACATTTTAGATGAAGCCCTTGAGGAATTCCTCTCACTAAGATCATCCACTAAGGCTTGCTATGAAAAACCTAAACCAATCAAAGATAACTTACCTCTAAAACCTTTTAGTCATGATGACTTTGACATGTTAGATGGTGCCCTTAAAGGATTCATATCACAAAGGCCATCTAGTAAGGTTTGTTGTGAGAATCCTATAAAAATAATTCAATGTGATTCAACCTCAACTCATCCTTTATCCACCTTTGCATAAGCCTCAACCTCCAAAAAAACCTGATTTTACCCTTTACCCACCTAAGAATGATGTCTTGCAACAACCAAGTCATAATACAGCTGCTCATACATACAAAAATCAACACTAACACCCTTACCTTTTCCCAATATCATATTGCCTAGTGCTCCTTGATTAACTTCACATACTAAGGAGTATGATCTTATTGAGCAACTTAAGAATACTCCTGCATAGATATTCCTTCATCATATAATGAAATATTTCTATAACAACAAAGTTTATCAAGTTGAAATAGACCTTGAGCTTGAAATTTGCTTACAACTTGAAAAAGGAATGACAAGTCCTCTGAATACATTGATTCCAACATCTAACATAGAACCTCTTGAGGTTGACAAACAAGAAGAAGAACCAGTGTCCAAATTACTAGGTGATGATTGGGGTTCATCGGAATTCACACCTTTATTTATGGGAGAGTATATAATCACAAGAAAAGAGGATGAAAAAAAAGAACAACACACAGTTATGTCAACTTAGAATTTAGAAGAACCTTCACAGGCATCTAGCTCATCCACTTTGGAAGAAAATACAAATTATAGAACTAATTTTGATGAGATAGATTATCAACAACCACCAAACCTGAAAGAAATGGAAAGACTTTATGGGAGAGGCTATGAACTTGTGAAACAATTGGGATATAGTGGTAAAGGTTGTGGAAAGAACAAACAAGGTATTTTACTTCCTATAGAACCTAATACATAATCTAGACAAAGACTGGTTTGGGATATTGTTTTTCTAAGACAATAAAAGAAAATCAATGACCATCGCTAAACATCAATACTATCACATGCAACCCAAGAATCAATCTCACCATGAATTATTCTGATTTACTTGATATGGATTTACCACCATCATGGGAGTACTTTGTGTAGACACCTAAATTTGGACACTCAAAATTTGTCCAAATTTATCCCTTTTCCTCTAAATATCCTCTTATTTGCATTATTTAAGTAATATTGCTATTATTTAATTAATACCCTTAAATTCCTTTAAAACCTCAAGGTATTGAGTTAAATAATTAAATACCTTACCCTTTATTCCTTTCTTCAAGGAATTAATTAAATAATCCATTTATTAAATTCCCTTTATCTCTCATCCACTCACCTAATCCTAATCCATTTCTTAATCCTATCATTAGGGATGTGCACATTCCTAATCCTTGATTAGGATGTGTCACATCCTCCAAATTTTGCAAGTTGGCTCCTAATCTCTCTTAGCCACCTAACCCTCCTATAATTCCTCATCAACTTGTCTAATCACCCTCTTTAGTCAACTCTTCCCATCCCCTAAGGAATTTTTAATTCCTTTTTTTCTTCCCCATGTCAATTTAAAATTCGCTTTTATTCATTCAAAGCATTTCTCTTCCCCATGAGGATCTTTGACAAGTCACATCACTCACATGGGTCAAAGTCTTACTTTTTGGGAACATTGTCTTATCCATGAGATACTCCCAATCATGTGAATTTAAAATTCACATTTATTATCCCAACCACTTCTCTCTTCCCCATGATGATGTGTGAAGAATTCTAAAATTCCTCACATGTCACCATCATTCCCACTTGGGTACAAGAAGTTCCTTTTTGAGGAAATCTTCTCTCCTTCCAAGGTACTTTTCCTTCCTCCACCTCACTTGTACCCTCTCCACCTCACATTGTCCTTCTTTCCATCTTATATCCACATGGAAAGATGTGAGGGATTGTGAGTTCTCAAATCACCATAGCCCTCCATCTTGGCCATGGTGACTTAATCCTGACTGTTGATCCAAGTGGATCTCTGGACCCTAAAAATTCAACTATTCTAAATGTCTATGGAAGTAGCACCATCACAAAGAGCTTGCCGAACTAGAATCAATGCAACTTGAATGAGCTTGATCAGAATTTGTATGCACAAGTTATGGCCAGTCAAAACTCGGTCAAAGGTGGGTCAACCTAGGTACCAGGGGTGAGAAAAGGCTGAAAAAATCATCATCATCAAATTGGTCAAAGTCAATTTCATCTCAAATAGCTTGATGAGACGATTCCAATGCCACTCGTTTCACACAAAATAGAGCTCATATGAAGAAGATACAATTGGTCAAAGTTGGGTTTACTTGCTGGTACAATGATGACATCAACATGACATCATCATGCTGATGTGGCACCCTGACACTAACTGGGCATGGCATGGACCACTTAGATGTTGACACGTGGCATCGTATGTTGTCTGTCTTAGCAAATGAGGACTTGCCATGTGGCAGCTCCTGAGAGTGCCACATGGAACCTCTACCACCTCTCCATCAGTGTGGGCTCCACCCCCTTCATATTCAATAAAAAAAAAATAGCCTCCTATAAAATTAAGTCATAATCCCTATTAATTTTCATAATCCCTATTTAAAAGGGACTAAGATCTTTTAAATATTAGAAGCCATATATAATTAAGGAGCCTCTAAATAATCAATGGTTTATTTTTAGGCTTCCAAGAGAATATTTTGTAAAAGCCTAAAAATTAAAAAGGGCTATTCGGGATGGATTCTAAAACCTATTTTTATGGGGGTATTTTTTTTGTAAGGCTTAAATTTTTAAAAGCCAAGATGAGGTTTATTAATAAGGGGGATGAAACCCTTAATAATTAAATATATCCTAATTAAAAGGAATACATCCTTAATAAAATAAAGGGGATAAACCTCTTAAACAGAAGCCTGAATATAAAAAGGTCTAAGGAAGATTATTTCAAGAGGTTGATATTTTTTTAAGGGGATTATGAGAAATTCATTTGTAATAAAGGGGGAATTTTCAAAGATTTAATGTAAAAATGGACGATAAGGGGATTTTGTAAATCAATTGGTTAGTAACCAATTAGGGAAAACTCACAAGTATATAAAGGGGTGTAAGGAGAGTGTAAAACACACATTATTCTTCGTTTTAATACCAAGTATCCTTGGAGAGGGTTTGTAACTTGGTGAAGAATTTGTGAAAGCTCTTTAAGCTTATTTTGTAAAGAGATAGTCTTTCTGAAAATGAGAGTAGATTTGTAGGTGAGTGATTTTTGAAATCCTCTTGAAGGAGAAAGTAGTTTCTTTTGTAGCCCACGAGAAGGTCCTTGTGTCTTTGGAGAAAGAATAGATTGGTTCATGTTCAAGCGAATCCGAAGACATAGCCAAAGTCTGGTGAAATCCATTACCAAATTTCTCTCATCTTGTTCTTCATTGTGCTTTATGTGTTTTACATAATTGTTCTAGTTCTTTATTCCACATCGAACTAGTTATAACTAGTTAAGTAAAAAGAGATCAATAGATTAATGATTTAAATTTTCATATTGGGTTTGAATCATTGATTAAAGATCCTAGTTTAGATTTGGACTTTATTAATTTTTTTGCAAATATAATTAAGTGAACTTAGTTGAGTAAGCGCACTCGCTAAAGTTTATGGATTAGTTGAATTCTCTAGAGAATTCTCCTTTTCTATAAAAATGATTCTCTTCTCATTCATTGAGGCTAATCACATAACATACATTTTTCCTTTAAGCATTCTACTCTCAAGCTCAATCCATTTTTGCATACTTTCTCATTCTACCATTGTTGCATTTTGAAGCTCTCATTTACATCCATTTGCATTCATCTATCAAATACCCATATCTTCCATTGCTCTCATCTTGCAATCTAGATCACCTTGCATCCATTTTCCTCATTTTTCCATCAAGGAGCGCACAATCAAGCTACATCCAAGTGCCAACAAAGGAGATCAACACAAGTAAATGTATAATCATTCTTTCATCTTCATTTTGTTTGTGTTCAACTTAGGCTTTAAATCTTGAAGTGTTGTTGTGTTGTTTCTTTCATTTGCTTTCTATTTTGTATCTTTTAGGTTAAGTAAATAATATTGTACACATTTATGGAACACTTGGTGGGACCCACAAATGTGTCTTTTTGCTTTCATGTTCTCTGTTGTTTGATATTTTTCAAGTTTAGGTTACACAGAGGTGACCCTGCCCTAAACAAGGGTGACCCCACCCTAGGATAGGTGACCCCAACCTAAATAGAGGTAACCTCGCCCTTGCAAGGTTGCCTATCTGAGACACATAAGTCAATTTTAAGTCTTATTTTAGCAACAAAGGTGACCCCACCCAAAATAGGGGTGACCCCACCCTGAAGAGGGGCGACCCTTCCCTAAGATGGGTGAACCCACCTTAAGATGGGCGGCCCTGCCCAGACAGTTGTATTTAAGGTCAAAATATTGTTTAAGCTCATTTCCAAGGTTCATTTCTTACCTTCTTGTTAGTACTAACCCCCTAACTAGTCTTGTTGGCGAGTGTGATAGTTTTTACTAACATTTTTGTAGTTATTTCATGCTTAACAAAGATAAGAAGTTAAAATTCTATCACATTTTTTAAAGGATGAATCGACCAAGTCTCACAGTTAGCTTATTTGTCTTTGTTTTCATACAAGTTAGACACATAGTTTAAGTAGGGGGAGTCAAAACATTTTTTTCCATGTTTGTAAGTAAGCTATTGATGTATCCAATCCCCTTGTTCCATTTGGCGATCCTGAATGAAGAGAAATCATAGCTTACTTAGTCCTTTGTGTTGCCTAAAGGGTATTACATCATTCAAGCTTTCTCCTTGCACTTCGTGTGAGCCTGGGAGTAGTCGAAAATGGTTAGTGTTCTCTTTTTAGTAGGACTTGCTTGGGGATTTCATCACCCCAAGGGATGATCCCAACCACATGTACCGATGGGGTATATAAAGGGGGGAGAGCCAAAGATGTACCCCAATCCAGTCACATTATGTCTAGTGGAGCATTGAAGCTAAGGTGATACCTGGATAGACATGAAGAGTTGGTTCAAGCCTTCAGTATCTTGTGATGGGCTGGTGTTCATGGTTGTGCCTCACGTACCAAGCGTATATTGAGGACTCCCTAGATCACCTTGTTTAGCCTAGTTAAAGGACTATGTTGGCCATACCCTTCATACTAATCTTAGGATTGTGCTATTCGAACTATCTTTTTTGTGTGAAACTAATGATTTTTTTTTCTCTCAAGTTAGTCTTACCTTCTTATTTTTTGAAGTGTTTTCTATCCTTTTCCATAGTCATCTTTATCCAAGACAAGTTCGGGTCTATTGACACAGGTGACCCCACCCTGAACAGGGGTGACCTTTCCCTGAACAGGGGTGATCCTACCCTTTGTCTCACTCATTTTCTATCCTATTTGAGTTAGAATTGTTCATTTTTCACTCAAATAGTTGACTAGGCCTTGAATAGGGGTGATCCCACCCTGAACAGAGGTTTTGCATCATCGCTTCTTGTTTGGTCATTCTGATAGTCCTTTTTCTCATTATGTGCATCTGTTTTCTTGTCTTGAGAGTATATTCTACCATTTCATGAACCCGCTTGTCCATTTAGAGAATTCATTCACTGTTCGAGGAACCTATTTTATTGTTTGGGGAACCCGTTTCATCGTTGGGTGAACCTATTGTGTCATTTGGAGAAACCATTTCATCATTTTGTCAGTTGTTCTCTATCATTCTTAGTCATTCTCACCCATTCCATAGAATAGGTGACCTTTCCCCTAAGTTGGGCGGCCAGGCCCTCAACAAGGGTGGCCTTGCCCTCAGATAGGCATCCCTAACCCTAAAACAGGCGATTTTGCTTGCTTTTTCAGTCATTTTGTCAATCGTTCTCCATAATTCTCGATCATTCTTTCCTATTCCCTAGAATAAGTGGCCTTACCCCCTAGTTGCATGACCATTCCCTCAACAAGGGCGACACTAACCTTAGATAGGCATCCCTGACCCTAGAACAGGTTTTTTTGCTTGCTTTTTCAGCCATTTTTTCAATCGTTCTCTTTCATTTTAGATCATTCTTTCCTATTCCCTAGAATAGGTAGCCTTTCCCTCTAGTGGGGTAGCCACTCTATCAATAGGGGTGGCCCTGCCCTCAGATAGGCATCCTTGACCCTAGAATAGGCATTTTTTCTTGATTTTTTAGTTGTTTTGTTAGTTGTTCTCTATCATTTTTCATCCTTCTTGCCCATCTTTAGAATAGTCAATCTTCCCCTTAAGTTGGGTGACCTTTCCCTCTAGTTGGGTAGTTGTGCCCCTTCGATGGGTGATTTAGCTCCAAAAATGGCCTATCCCATCTTCCATCCAAGTCATTCTATCAATCGTTTCCTATTGTTCTCTATCACTTTCACCCATTTTTAGTGAATAGGCATGTGTGCCACCTAAAGGGGTGTCCTTACCCTCAATAGGTGTGGCCCTCCCCTAAGATAGGCATTTCTGACCCTAAAATGGGTAATTTTGCTTGTTATCTGTGTCGTTCCATTAGTCATTTTTAGTCATTCTTAGTCGTGTTTACCCGTTTTCATATAATAGATGTGCACCACCTTCTTGAGCAAGTTTTCCATCAATTTGGGTGAATTTTCTCCTTGAACAACTAATTTCATCTTTCGTTCAATCAATCCATTCATCCATTCCAACCATCTGTCTCCTTGTTATGAGAATTAGTCTACCCTTCCTAGCATCCATTCATCCATTCTGAGCATCTGTCTCTTCATTCCAAGAGTCAATCTCCCCTTTCGAGCATCCATTCATCCATTTTGAGCGTCCATCTCTTCTTTTTGAGAGTCAATCTCCCCTTTCAGGCATCCATTCCCTCATTTCAAGCATTTTTTTTCTTGTTCTAAGGGTCAGTCTACTTGTTCCATGGGTTTGAAAGCTAGATAGGTGGCCACGCCCAAAAGATAGGTGATCATGCCCCAAGATAGGCAATTATGCCCAAAAGATAGGCAACCATGCGTAGAGATAGGCGACCATGCCTAGAGATATGCAACCATGCCCAAAGATAGGCAATCACACCTAGAGATAAGTGACCATGCCCCAAAGATAAGCGATCTTTCCCTGGAGATAGGAAACCTCACCCCAGAGATAGGAGACCTTTCCCTCTAAGGCATTTGCACCTTCTATTCACTAGAAATCTTCATTTTAGTCCACTTGTAGGTCATTCGTTAATCATCTAAATCAAATAGATACATCTTAGAATGACTCTAGGTTGTTTATCCATCATCATTTTCTTCATCCAAATCCCGTAAACTTTATTTTAGAGCATATTAACTAAATTGGCATAGGTTTTTTAATCCGATCAGCATCACGTCTGCTTAGGATTATCATCCATCTTGAGTCAGTTATCATCGTTAGCCCAATCAATCAATTTCCATCTTCAGGTGGATTCATTGCCACAATCATCTATTTATCCTTTTATTTGATCAATCAACACTCTAAGTCACCTAGGGTAATCTCTAAAGTTGGTTTAGAATCCCTTTCATCATCCTATTTAATCCATTATCTAATCTAATCAATTGTCTAATCAATCGATCTTATCCAATCTAATCCCATCACATTCTCCAATCATCCTAAACTAAGCTTCAATCCAATGCTAATCTAAGCTTTGATCCAATCCCAATCTAAGCTTTAGTCCACTTACATCTAAGATCTTAAGATCCCTTCTTCCATCTTCTTCCAATTAGTCCTATTTATCCTTTCATCACCTTCTCTTTCCTTCTAATCGTCTGTTTCCATATCCATCTCATCTAACATCATGAATCCTTATCCTTCACGAATACAACCAAAAATAGTTGTCAAGGGGAATCCTAATTACGTTGATGACGATAATGAAAGTCTTGTTGATCAAGATGTATATGACATAGATCCCCTTGATTTTATCATTGCTAGTAAGCTTTCCCCAACCATTCTCCAAAATCCAATGACCCCTCTGACCTATCCCATTACATCTCCATCCACACCCAATAACACTCCTTATGCTACCATTGACAAGTGATATCCATTCTCTCCCCCGTCTACATCTTCACCATCTACATATTTCTCTTATCCAACATCCACATCCTCTTATCCCAACCTACCATCCCAATCTTCACATCCTAATCTACCATCCCAATACTCCTATTACAATCCCCCATCCATGTCCCCCTATCCTAATCTTCCTTACTAGTCTACCCATCCTAATCCTACATCCACTCCTTTTTATCTTAATCCTACACCCCCATCAACCTATCCTAATATAACATCCACATCTTTCTATCCTAATCCACCATCCATGTTCTCCTATCTCAGTCCACCATCTCAATATTACCATCCTAATCCACTGTCCCAATACCTTTATTGCAATCCACCACCCATATCCTCTTGTCCTAATACACCACCCATATCCTTTTTTCCTAATCCATCGTCCATGTCCTCCCATCCTAATTCACTATCCCAAATCCCTACCTTAACCCTCCATCTAATCCCAATCCCCCCTCCAATCCTAATCCTCCATTTACTATTAGTACCCCATCCAATCTCGTTCCTAAGTCTAATCTTAGTCCACCAATCCATAATCCTAGTCCTCCAGCCATCCATACTCCATCCACTCCTATCACGCCATCTAATCCTAGAATATGCATGATTCTCACTCCAAAATTTCTCAAAGGACTCATAATGAAGAAGATATCCCCAACTCCACATCTTGAATTCATGGAACTGTGCTATCCCAATCCATCATGCATGGTCACTAGTGATGAGACCCTTCTCCATACCAAACCTATCTTTGATTTAACCACCCCTATCACCACTCAAACCATTGAAACCATCACACCTATTGAATCCATTGAACCCCCATCTCCTACTCTAAGAGCAATCGAATCCATCACAGACACCCAAATCCCATCCATTCCTCCTACTCCTAGATCCACCCAATCCAATGAGGACACCCAAATCCAATCCACTCCTCCCATTCCTAGTATCACCAAAATCCATTCCCATGAACTTCATGAATCCTCTATCCTCCCATCTCCCCCAGTTGAGGAGCCCCTCCAACACTCTGTTATCATGCCACCCGCACACGATGAGCCATGCCAAGAGCTTGATCCAAAGCATACCATATCCCCTCCTGCACATCAAGATCCTACCATCCCATCTATTCCACCTCAAGATCATAGTCCCCCACCCATTCCATCCTATGATCTCCTTGTCACTCAAGATCCAATCACTCCATCTCATGAGCCTGTATCACCCACTACCACAAATCCAGATCTTATCATATCACCTAATCCCTCTCTTGATCCTTTATTGCTCACTCCTTCAAATCTAGATGTTTCCATCCCATCATCTCCATCTCATGATCTTCCATCATCACCTAGCCCTATCATCCCAACACTGTGTTTATATCCCCTTGGTACTCTTACATTTGTCAATGGTAGCTTTCTTACAGAAAAAAAAAGGTGTGTATACCATCCATTCTCCTCTACCTAATGATGGACATGCATCATTATTCTATAATAATAAAAATCCTATCATGGATCAAATGCTCAAGAGCATGAACTATCAAAGAAAAAGCTTAGGCTTTCATGAGCAAGGTATTTTAGGGCCTATCCAGGTCAAAGAATACTCCTATACATGAGGTCTTGGATGTACTACTCATGACTCGCAATCCAAACATGTTGGTACAACCTCCACATACTCTTAATGATCCTCTTCTAAAAGAATAAGAGACTCCTCCCATCACTCCACAAGATTGTTTTCCACCATCCCCCTCCATCGTATCACCTCAAGAAAACCATGCATATTCTTCCTTCATCTTCCAAATCCATTTTTGATCCATATATCTCTCCATCCACCATCTCCTATCCTTCATCTACTCCATCCATTTTGGGTCCTTATGTCCCTCCATCCATCATCACACGTCCTCCAGGTGCAAAGTTCATTTTTGGCCCTTATACCCCAAAAATCACCTCATCCATCTTGTCCTATTCATCCTTTTATCCAGCCATCACCTATCCATGTCACCCATCATAAACATCCCACTCTCATGTTCCATAATTAGGATCAACAAAGGAATGTACCTACACATCCTTCATCCACATATCCTCCCCAAAATCCTACCCCCAACACTCCATTTATGTTTCCTCCACATCATCCATTCCCTCGTACCCATCCCATTGCTACTAAATGCACTTTGGATACCAAAATAAACATGCATGAATCTAAACATCCACATGAATCTAAAGCTCCTCATGTCCCCTCTAAAGGAAAGAGTGAAGAAAATAAAAATTAAATCCAAAATCTAAATCAAACCCATCAGCCACAATGGCCCATCAAAGCAAAAATCAAAACCATGTGGATCCCAAAGAAAAAACATGCAATGCCCTCAAATGAAGCGTCCATAACAACATCCAAGGTTGCTAATCCAAAAGATAATCATACACATCCTCCATCTCCTAGATCTATTTTGGGTCCTTATGTCCCAAAATTCACTATCCTATTTCCTCCATTATCCCCACATTCTCCATCCATTAATCCTCCTATCCTCTCACATCCACCACCATGTGTGCCAATGTTGGTCCTAAACACATTTCCCCATCACACATCCACTCCATCATTCCATCCACACACCTTCCAACATCCCATCCATTATCCCACATATCTTCCCCATCAAATCCCTCTAATCCATTCCCTTGCATAATTCATCCATCTTCATAACCTAGGTTGTACCAACAGCCAATAGCCATTCACATATGGGTTCTTAATACCTCGCATGGAACTTGATGATTGAGTCCATATATCCCTTTATCACATGTATTCCACATCTATTCAATTCACATCCCTATCCTTATCCATCTCCATCGACATATTATCCAAAAAAATAAAAATAAAAACAAAAAGCAAAAATTGTCAATAATCAGAAAAAAAAAATAGTCAAATATAAAAAAAAATCATAAAAAGTCAAAAGAACAAAAAATAAAATAGTAAATAGAAATAATTCATCTAATGGTGAAAACTTGGCAAACAAGCACCTTGGATAAGTACCATGATGAAAACCTGGTAAACAGGGGTCATGTGTAAATCCCCTAGCCATTTTACTTCCATACTTGGGGGCAACTGCATCCTCTTCACCTATCTTCTCCACCCCACTTATCTTACACATCCTGCTAGTCATATCCCATTTCTCCCACTCCCTCCATCCTTCTTGTGATCTTGATAAATATTGGGGAACATATCTATACATGCTTTAGACACCTCTTGGCATATATTCCCCTCATACATTTTTACTATCCTAATCCTTATCCATGTCCATTTGTCTTCCTTGTCCATCTATCATGCTCCCATATCTCTCCCTTCCTTATCCATGCATCCTATCCATATCCATCTAACTCCCTTATTTTCCCATCCTTCTATCTCCCATTCCTCCTACCTCATCATCCACAACATATTTAGAGAGAGGCATCTCCTTCTTTGTGTCATAGTCCTTGGAGACAACATTCTTCCATCCTGTCCTTATCTTCCCACCTACTCATCCAAGAGAAAAATTCCTTCCCTCCCCCATCCTTTTCTTCCTATCCCTCCACCATCACATCCTTTTCATCTCCTCATCCTTATCTTCCTATCCATTTTCCAATAGCATCCTTTTCCTCCAATGTCCTTATCTCCCTATCCATTCATCCTTATCCTCATCCCATCTCATAATCCCTTGACATTGGTATTTGACTATAGGCTTCTCCCCATGCAGCCCAATGCTATCTATCTCACTGTCATTAATCCAACTCCTTTCACATATCTTTTCTAATATTCTATCCTTTTTCATCACTCACTTGTCCATTGTATCATCGTCCCAATTCATCTTCTAATAATTTGGTCAACTATCCCATCTTTGAGCTTCATGTGATCACCATCATCCTATCTTATCCACCAAGTCTATCTTGTCTCATCTTGTTGGTTCCATCATCTTATTCACTTATCATGGGTATTGCATCATCCCTTATCCATCGTTTTTCTTTGGTCTATTGTCAAACTGCATTGCCCCTATGCTTTCACATAGGCAAGGTCGATCATTTGATCCACCCTCAGGGAATTTGTTCACTGTTTCTTTTGTCATCCTCCCTTGGTCTCCATTTTCCTCTTTCCACTTTTATCCATGGTCTTTTATCAAACTACGAGGGATCTATGCTTTCACATAGGCAAGGCTAATCTTTGATTGACCCCCGAGCCCCTAGGTTTGTAGGGTGTGTTAGTCTTGTTTCTTGTGTCGTGTCATCAAGTATGTCCTTATCTAGTTGGTTCTTATCAAACAAGATCCAATAATATTAGAAAATTTGACCAGTCTCAAGTATCCTACACCATGTTGATCACTTAGTTTAGTTTCCATCTTTGGTCTCAATAGGATGCATCCTTTCTAATAGACCTCGTCAACCCATCCATCCCTTTCGATCCTGTGGAAAAGGACGTTTGAAATTGATTGCAATATTTTGATTCTTTTGGATTTTGTTTATCATTTGAGCTCCCTATCACACCTCTTCATGGTTGCTTTGATCCATCATATCATAGTGTACTTTGACTGGTAATCATAGGGGCATATCTTGATCTTTTGTTTTTTTTTCTTCTTGGTTGTCTCGTATAGTACCCACCAAGATCCTTGTGATTTTGTGTTATTCTGGGGCATCCTATGTGCTTGTGGTTATCCCAATACTTGGCTTGACCAAGGTCATCATGACTTTGGGGTGTTGGGATAGCCTCTTTGTTTTTGTGTGTTTGTTTTATGCATCAGACATGAATCTGCCTTGGTCCTTCATACCTTTGTGTATCGTGTTTTGTGCTATAGAAAAAATTAGTGCTCTTAAAAAAGGAAAATCATATTATGATTGCATTTCATTCATCCTCCATCACTTTCCTCACCTCTCTCTTCTATCCATTTTTCATCCATCCACTTTCTCCAACCCTCATCATTTCATCATATCTTCAATCTTAGAATAATATATATTGGTTATTCTAAGCATATAATCTTCCATCCTCATCATTTCATCATCTTTTCACTCTTAGAATAATATAGATTTTTTATTCTAAGCACATTTCTATTCACTTCCACCGTCTCGCATTTGCATCAAATTGCCATTCGTTCAATCTAGCACAAATCATTTAATCACATACTTGGTCTTGTTCTCAGCCTTGCTACAAGCCTCAATCCAATCCCTTTCATCACCATCATCATCATCAGGATGTATCCTTCCCTATCTTTTTGTGTTGTTTTGTGATGTATCCTTCCCTCATCAACAACACTGTCATTGGGATAGATCTTTCCCTGTCCTTTTGTGTTGTTTTGGGATGTCCCCTTCCCTCCTTGGCAACACTTTTATCATCACCATCACCATCATCGGGATGCACCTTTCCCTATCCTTCCCTCATTAATGAAAATTTCATCATCGTCCTTGGGATGTACCCTTCCCTATCCCTTTTGCATTTCTTTAGGATATCTCATTGACAATGCTTCACCCATCAGCAATCGAGTTTGGCTTGTAACTTTACTAGGGCAAAATCACCTTTTCCTTTGAATCCATTTGTTCTTCCTTTCTCCTCATCTTCTCTTCCCAATCTCCTATCACTTATCATACTCTCTTATCCATCATTATACATCATCTCCCCCATCTACTCTTGCATCATCTCATCCATTTTGAGAGCACACTCATGTTCTCTTGAACACGCATGTCCTCTCGAGGGGGCATCCTCAATCCCTAATCTTCATCTTCACTCCCATCATCCTTCTTCCTAGTCACTCCTTTGATGATTTGGGCATTTTTTCCAATCTAACCATCTTCTTGGTGTTAGCTTTTAATCTTATTTGAAATGATGCTACTTCGTAACACCATCTCAAAAAGGGGAAAAATGTAGACACCTAAATTTATACGCTTACATTTATCCAAATTTATCCCTTTTCATCTAAATATCCTTTTATTTGCATTATTTAAGTAATATTGCTATTATTTAATTAATACCCTTAAATTCCTCTAAATCCTCAAGGTATTGAGTTAATAATTAAATACCTTACCCTTTATTCCTTTCTTCAAGGAATTAAATAAATAATCCATTTATTTAATTCCTTTTATCTCTCATCCACTCACCTAATCCTAATCCATTTCTTAATCCCATCATTAGGGATGTGCACATTCCTAATCCTTGATTAGGATGTGTCACATCCTCCAAATTTTTCAAGTTGGCTCCTAATCTCTCTTAGCCACCTAACCCTCCTATAATCCATCATCAAATTGTCTAATCACCCTTTTTAGTCAACTCTTCCCATCCCCTAAGGAATTTTTAATTCTTTTTTTCTTCCCCATGTCAATTAAAATTTTTCTTTTATTCATTCAAAGCATTTCTCTTCCCCATGAGGATCTTTGACAAGTCACATCACTAACATGGGTCAAAGTCCTACTTTTTGGGAACATTGTCTTATCCATGAGATACTCCCAATCATGTGAATTTAAAATTCACATTTATTATCCCAACCACTTCTCTCTTCCCCATGATGATGTGTGAGGAATTCTAAAATTCCTCACATGTCACCATCATTCCCACTTGGGTACAAGAAGTTCCTTTTTGAGGAAATCTTCTCTCCTTCCAAGGTACTTGTCCTTCCTCCACCTCACTTGTACCCTCTCCACCTCACATTGTCCTTCTTTCCATCTTATATCCACATGGCAAGATGTGAGGGCTTGTGATTCCTCAACTCACCATAGCCCTCCATCTTGGCCATGGTGGCTCAATCCTAACCATTGAATTCTCTAGAGAATTCTCTTTTTCTATAAAATGATTCTCTTTCTCATTCATTGAGGCTAATCACATAACACACATTTTTCCTTCAAGAATTCTACTCTCAAGCTCAAGCCATTTTTGCATACTTTCTCATTCTACCATTGTTGCATTTTAAAGCTCTCATTTTCTTCCATTGCACTCATTTTGCAATCTAGATCACCTTGCATCCATTTTTCATTATTTTTCCATCAAGGAGCACACATTCAAACTACATCCAAGGGAAAACCAAGGAGATGAACACAATCAAAGGTATAGTCATTCTTTCATCTTCCTTTTGTTTGTGTTCAACTTAGGCTAATCTCAAAATGTTGTGTTTTTTCTTATATTTGCTTTCTATTTTGTATCCTTTAGGTTAGGTAAATAACACTGTACACACTTTAAAATTGATGAAGCCTTGAAATAAATGTTAGGAGTTTATGATAAGACATATTATAATCCTCCAAAGAAAAGAGTTACCTGTGTTATGATCAGTACTAAGAAAAAAGATATAGAAAACAAAAATAATGAGAAAGACAGAAGTATGGAACAATATGACCCTAAATTTCCCATATCAAATGCACTTCCCTTAGGAGATACAATTGATATACCAATTTACATAGATGATAAAAAAAAAATCATTAAGATAGTGAAGTTCCTTGATGATGAAGAACAAGAGGATACTACAACCTTGCTCCATGACTTTCCTGAAATTTTTGCTTGGAAATATTTAGAGATGCTAGGAATAGATCCAAAGATAGTAACACACAACATAGTCCTTGTTGAAAATGCTAAGCCTATTCGAAAAAAGATATGAAAGATGAATCCTAAAATAGTCTTGTTTGTTAAAGGAGAACTTGAGAAACTCCTTGACTTTGGTTTCATTCGACCTATTGATTATTCTCCTTGGATCTTAAATATTGTCGCAGTTGCAAAACCTGAAAATCGTATTAGGATGTGTACGGATTTTTGCGACTTAAATAATGCCTCTTTAAAAGATGATTTTCCCCTTCCTAATATTGACATGATAGTGGATTCAACTACAAGACATGCCCTTTTGTCATTCATGGATGGATTTTTTGGATATAATCAAATATTCATCAACCCACAAGATCAATATAAGACAACTTTTACATCATTTGGGGGACATTTTTTTGGGTTATGATTCCTTTTGGATTAAAGAATGTAGGTGCAACCTATCAACGAGCAATGAAATTGATATTTCATGATTACATACATAAAATCTTGGAAGATTATGTTGATGATATCCTAGCCAAATCATTAACAAGACAAGACAATGTGAATGTCATTTGGAAGATCTTCGAATAGATGTGAAAATACAACATGAGACTAAATCTGAAAAAGTGTCTTTGGAGTAGATAGTGGAAATTTTTTAGGGTTTATCATATCTCATAGAGGCATCAAGATATACACAAATAAAATTTATGTTATAATCAACATGTCACCTCCTGGAAACATTTCTCAATTATGCATGTTACAAGGAAGAATTCAAGCCATCTATCATTTTGTGGAATCTTTAGCCGATAGAACATTACCTTTCACACATTTCAAAAAGGATGTGCATTTTGATTGGGATGAGGATTATAAATAGGCTTTTACGAGTTTGAAGGAATACCTTGCAACTCTGCCCATTCTACAACCCACTATGCCAAGCAAACCATTCATCCTTTATATAGCCGCATCATCCCATGCTCTTGCAACATTGTTGGCTCAACAAAACAAAACTGGTAAAGAGCATCTGGTCTATTACATTCGCCGAACTCTAATAGATTATGAAAAATGATACAAACCAATTGAAAAACAATGTTTGGCCCTTGTATTCACTACCACTAAGTTGAAACACTATTTACTAAATGCAAAAATACAAGTTATGAATTTTTTTGATCCTCTCAAACACCATTTTAATAAAACAAACTTATCAAGATGCCTCGCTAAGTGGGTGATGTTGTTGACTGAGTTTGATCTTAAGTTTTTTTCACAAAAATAAATCAAAGGTCAAGCCTTGACTGCCCATTTGGCTAACACTCCTCCTTTACCATTACTTAGAAATGACTCTTTTCTTGATGACAATGTGTTGACCATATAAACCCATACATGGGAATTATATTTTGATGGATCTAAATGTAGAATAGGCTTTGGCACTGGGATTATATTAATTTTTCCTGCAAGAAAGCCTATCCCCTTGTCATATTGACTAAAATTCCTATGTATGAATAAGACAGTTGAATATGAAGCATTAATAGTTGGATTGTGTGTTGCTTTAATCATGGTTGTCAAAGATATTAATATCTTTAGTGATTCACAATTAGTGATCAAACAAATAAATAGAGTCTACCAAGAAAAAAATGATAAATTATCAAAATATAAGAATCTCACAATGACCTTATTGGAAAATTTTGAATCATTCACCATTGATAACATCCCACAAAAATATAATCGGCATGCAGATGCAATGGAAAGTGCAACCTCTCTTATATAACCTCAAGATCCTTTAAAGGACTTCACGTTTATTGTTCACCCAATTATGAAACCTTCGATCAATGATAAATTAAAATAAGTGTTAACAACAACCAAGGAATACTCGAGTGAATGGTATGATACAATATATAACTATTTAAAAGATGGTAACATTCCTGAGCCAACAACAATGAACACCCAAACTCACTTACAAAAGATAGCAACCAAATACATAATCCTTGTTGATGTGTTATATAGAAGATCCTTTAACAACATTTTACCTAGGTTTCTTAAGGACTTTGAAATCACTATAGCACTTGAATAGACCCATCTGGGTGCTTGTGGAGGTCATTTCAGAGGATGATCTTTAGTGCAAAAACTTGTTCGCATGGGATATTACTAGAGACACATGGAAAAATATTGCTTCATGTATGTTAAGAGATGTCACAAATGTCAAGAAAAAAACAATTTGATTCAAGCTCCTACTTCTAAGCTTTGGACCCAAATCCCTATTTGGCCATTCTCAATATGGGGATTGTATCTAATAGGGAAAATCTCACCACCTTCCTCTACTGGACATATTTTTATCATTACAACAATAGATTATTTTACAAAATGGGTAGAATTTATTCCTCTTCAATCCACAACTACTGATGTAATATGTCATTTCATATTGGAACACATTATTACTCACTTTGGACTTCCTTTCACATTAATTTCCAACAATGGGACACCATTTAAGAACAATGACATGAAGAGATTCCTAGACACATTTAATATCCAACATCACTTTTCCACACTGTACTACCCAAAATCTAATGGTCAAGTTGAAATCACTAATAAAACTCTTGAACAAATCCTAAAGAAAGCTATTAACATACATCATAAGGATTGGCACATGCAATTACAATATGTGCTATGGGCCTAAAGAACAAGCATCAAATTATCTACAGGAAAACACCATATAACCTTGTCTATGTTACCAAGGCAATCATGCCCTTGGAGTTATAAATCCCCACGTTAAGGATTACTCTTCAGGTCTTATCAATGATGACACTTATAAGGAACAAAGATTACACCAGCTTGAGATGCTCAATGAACAACACAATAACACTCTTGAGCATCTCCAAGACTACACTAAGCAATTACAATGTAAACATAATAATCATGTAATCCCTTAGACATTTAATAAAGGTGACCTAGTCTTGTATGAAAATCAATGTAATGTTAATGCAGACTATGTTGAAAAAGGAAAATTCAATACTAATTGATTAGGACCTTAATCAATACAAATTATGAGTCCAATGCTTACAAATTAATATAGCTAGATGGTACACCCATCAAAGACCCTATCAATGTCATGCATCTATGTCAGTATTATGTCTAATCCCTCTGAATAGTATGAATGATAAAGTAGTGTTGTTAGAGCTATCATATTATATCCTATATGCTTTCACATTGCTTCATTCTTGACAAAAAATTATGTGTGTTTCTTGACCACTAAAGTGATTATTTAATTTTCTTTTTATAGTTACTTTATGTTTCATGCTATTCAAGTTCATCTTGTGTGTTATGTTAAGTTAGATACCGATCCTTATAGAAATTATAGGTGCATTTAATTTAGCATACCATACTTAATTAGAATGCTACATCTAAGAGAAATTGTAATAAGTTTTAATTAGATCACATAAGATGTGTTAAATCATGAAGAAATTAATTAAGTAATCTTACAAAGGTTATTTAATTAATCACATTGTCATTTAACATTCAACACAAAAAGACAAGTAATAAAACATCAAATGCTCATATATATATATATATATATATACCAAAGTTTTCTATATATGTCATCAATATATACAATGTCACTGAGGTCTGTGACTGCCAGATCCCTTAGGATCTAGTACTCACACCGGTCTAGTAGTGATATGTCAGGAGACGGTGGTATGCGATCGTCATCGCAATCCACCAAATCTAAGAGAAAATTATAAGCCTCGTATCTATCCATGGGCCTCCCAATGTGCCCTTGCTATTTGATCCCTCTCTGCCTATAGTTGAGCTACCTCTAACTCTAGTCTCTCAAACTCTGTTGGGGTTTGGGATGACTATACATCTGCTACAACATTGGCTTGATAGACTCGCCTCCTCAAACTCTCATATGTTGACTGAAATCTCACAAATGGCCTGAGTGACTCTAGGTCCTAATCCACAATGGGTGGGGGTACATAGTCTTAGTCCTTTGCCTCCTCATCAATTGATGCCAACACTATCTTTGTAGCTGCTTGTCATTAGAATCTTGATAATCTCTCACAACTCCTACAAGGTATAAAAAATAAACAATAAGTACACATCATGATATATATAGAGCATAAGCATACACATAAAAGTACATTAATAAATAAAATATCATCACCTATATCTCTAGCATGCTATGAAACATCAACCTCGTCCTATGCAGGGGGCATGGAGGATGTGCTATCCCCTCAATGACTGTGGGTACTGATGCCTACTATGGCCACTAGTAATCTAGTCACACGAATAGGAGAAGGCCCTCCCCACTCATGGCCTACTAGATCCTCAACTACTACCTTATCACCCCCACTCATGGGTTGGTCCTCTTCCTTGTCCTCCTCTCGTTCCTCCTCCTCATCATCCTGCTCTCCTCTGTCCTAGCCATCATAGTCAGGATCTACATCCTTATCATACTCCTCATCTATGGAATATGTAAATATGTCTGTAGCCTTGTATCATATCTCCTCAGCCCTATCCTCTACCTCATCTCCCTCATTTGGCACTGATCCTACATCTCTTATGGGTATGTGTAGGATCATCATGGAAAAAGTAAGCCCTTAAGTGGCAAAAAAATTAGAAAAAATAGAGTTAGGAAACTTGACGTAAAAATTTGAATAAGTTATCTATATTATTTTAAAAATATGTAAGAATAGAATCTGTAGAAAATTGAATGTATTTTCTAAACTACTAGGATTTTTTTAAAATAAATAAAACTATTTGGTGAAAATTTGAAATTTTAATTAGTACTTAAATTTTAGGGTGAAAATAAGTAGGTGTAAGTTTGACCACCCTAACCAAAATTAAATTATAATATTTTTTTATAAGATTTTAGATATAAGTAGAGGACTCATGTCCTGATGTGCTGCATATTATTTTGTAATTTTTTCCAATTAAATAATTAATTATGAATTTTTATTACAACTTTTAAAATATATAAAAACTCATATGTGGAACCACTTTAACTTGGTCAAAACTTCATGAAATTCAAATTTTTAATCCTATAGTATGTGAAGCATATAATGTGATGCATGTTTTGGATTAAAAATGTGATACCATTTGAAAGCTATAGATGTTTTTAATCAGTCTATCAATCAAGACTTTAGTCATAATTTAAATAGAAAATGAATAATAATTACTTATTAAATTCAAAGTAAAGTATAATTTATATTGGTGGAAAGCTGAGAATCTCCTTTAAAAACCATTTTCATTTCATCAAATTTGGATTAAAAAAAAGTTATCAACCACATACCCATCATATTGCCACTTTTTGACCCATCATGATCCTGCGCATACCCCTATAGGCTCATCAATTAGAAATATGGGAGCTGGGGAGTTGATCATGATACTATCCACCACTCCCTATAATCATCTATGGCACTGACGCCATCAACATAAGAGATTGGAGGCTCGTCATGATTTGAGTACTTGAAGTTGCTCTTGAAAACATTGTCTACAATGAATCATATTGTATCACCTAGTCTCCAGGCACTCCACATTGATCTCCTAAAGAAGGGTCATGCCCTAGGTGGTGTTTGGACTTTCCCAAACTATTGCATGACCCAATCATAGTAGAAAGGACATACTACATAGTCATGTTAGCCAACCAAAAATATATCTAGTTGTAATCTCCTCAACTACCTAGTGGGATCTAGCCACTGAAGTGTAAGCTGATAGGGTCTCTAGAGGATCTCGTCCTCCTCCAGTTGGTCAAATCTCATTGTCCAAAAGTGTAAATCTTTATACTACCAAAACCATCATAGAGGATAGTTAAAGGCTTGAGGATACCCCATGGTTGTCATGCATGGTAAGTTGGTAGGTTTGATACATGTGATATGCTCAAGGCACCAAACTTGTAGAAGCGTACAGTGTACCATGTTTTCCACCTCTTGAAAAATGAACTATCCAAGATCATAGTATAGATGTGCTAGGATACAATGCCCCCATGCATATACTGTCCTATGCTCTTCCATCCATCGTATCAGGTGTACCAATCCTACCTATAGGTGCATTGCACAACCATATAGGATGAGTACTAGTGCAACTATGTGCATCATAATCCATCTCACCATTGGGGCTTATGAATATAGCAGCATCAGAAGCTTGATCCATGCCCTCACCTGCTCATCATGTACTAGCCCATCTAGGAAATACTGCATGTCGGCCTTCTTCTTGTGAAATGTACGATCTCCCCAAAAGCATACCCACTCTCCCTAAATGGGAACTCAGAGAATGTAGTGGACATCCTCTAGAGTGATTGTCATCTCACCAATAGGAAGGTGGACTGTGCAGATGTTTGAATCCCAATGCTTGGCTAGAGCCATCAACATGGCATCATGGTACCTCATAGGGGGCATGAGGTACACCTATTATATCCCTACAATTTGCAAATTCTTTGTGTCTTCTACTGAAAGGGTGGGGGCTAGGCCTTTGAGAAAGCTAAGCTTCCTACCACCTAGACGCTGATGTGAATGAGTGGGTACCTATCAATAAAGAAAAAATATGCCCTATAAGCAGTCTAAAATATTTCAAATTCTATATTATTGATCATAAAAGTGTGCTAAATTACCTCTAGTGTTCTTTCCTAAAGGCCCTAGACACTTTAGACCCCTTTTGAGACACTTTGCAAATACACAGGACAGTTTATGAAAAAGTGGGACACTTTGCGAACAAATGGGACACTTCGCAAAAAAAGGGGACACTTTGTAAACTTTTTTCTAGAACCCTAAATTAACCTAGAAATGCATAAAAATCATCAAATAACTACATAGAAACTAAGTGAAGGTAGCATAATTGACTCACCTTGTGTTGACGCTCGCCATGCGCCACCTGGTCTCATAGTACGTCTAGTCTTGCAAGCTTGTAATGTCATCTACTTTACATCTTTCACTACTCTCTAGTCTCTCTCAAGCTACAAAAAGGTAAAATGACAAAGTAAGTTACAATTTACTTCACGTAATGCTATTATGTATGTTTAAACCTAGGTTTTTTAATATATTAGGGTTAAAATGTTCTTTTTATTCAAATCACCATAACAGGTGCTAGAGAGCTCTGTTTTCAATGTCATTTGTTGTGTTGGAATCATGATTTCACTCTCAAAATCATCAATCATCTATCATTATGTGGTATGGTACTTGAAAATTCCCTATGATATGACTTGCCTTATTCGATGTGACTAGATTGCTACCTTGATTCCACCTCTGTACAACAAGTGGAATCAAGGGGGGGCATACATCTACCCTCAAATTTGATTTCTAAGAAGTTAGATAAGAGGATTTTTGGAACAAAAAATGAATGCGTGCTGCAGGATGTAGTTCCTAATGTTGTGGTTTTGCAGATAACTACACTCAAGGCTTCATTCTCCCATCTTCTGAATGAGTATCCTTTTATGAAATAAAGTGTACTATTTAGAGTCCTTTAGCTTGCATATGCACATAGAGTCATATGGGCGCTAAAGTGGGGGTTAAATGAAGCATATAAAATTGTACACTCTTGAAGAAAGAGGAAATTTCACGCTCAATTTGGACCTATTTAGGAACCCTTCCATTAATTACTCTTTAAAATCACCATTTATAGGCAACTAGGACCCATTATTTTAAAATATTGAGGCTTATTTCACTAAAAAATAATATAAATTCTGACAAATAGCAGTTAAATCATTTAAATCCTAAAAAACCACCACAAAAACCTTAGGTGGGACCCATTCACCATCTTGGGAAAATGAGTCCCTTATGGTGGGACCCATTCACCAAGGGTGGCGAATGAGTCCCTTTTGGGGCATTTTTCAAGTTTGAGCAAGAAATTCATTGACTTAATTCAAATTTTTGGTGGATGTTGGCCTTTTTGAGGTCTAAATAATGGAAAATTAGGTGTTAATGCCTATAACTATAAGTTTTTAGGTCATTTTCAAGACATCTAAGAAATTTTTGAACAAGAAAATTCAAGAGTCAAGTGTTGAGAATATTTCACAAGAACATTCACAAGTCTATTTGTAGCAAAGTTAAAGCTTTGAAGTAGCATTCAAGGATTCTTGTAGGTCTTCAAGCTCACATTTGTTTAATATCTAGCATTTCCAAGGGTTGATTATGGATGTTTATGGTGAATCATGAGGAATTCTAGGTTGGGGAGCTGCAACTAGCCATCAAGCCAAGCCTAAGGACTTGTTTTCTGAAGTGATTCCATCTTCCATTATCTCTCTACTTTCAGCCTAAGGAAGGTTTGCATGTTTTTAAGATTCATTTGAGGTGATTTAGGATCTCCTAGAGTGAGTCTTCTATAATTCAAGTTTCATTTATGCATCTTATTCTTGCATATTAGAATAGGGTTGCATCTTGCTTCAGATTTCCTAGTCTTAGAAACACTTAAGGCTATTGTTTTTATGCACATTTCATTATCTCTTTCAAGGTTAAATTACCAAATTAGGGGTTTGACCGAGGCAAAACCCCCATTAGAAAATAAAATTATATTATGTTTTGCAGGTGTTTTCGCACATCTGGATCCAGGATTCAATCTTGGAATGAAGTGTAGGTGTTGGAGTACAGATTAGTGGTTTTAATTTCTATAAAAGTAGAGCATAACTAATTTTCCATTAGTGGTGAATGAGTTCCACTGGGGGCGTTTGTCAAAATAGTTTTCATATTCTAGTACCCTTTTCCCTAAATCAACTTTTTGGGTAGAAACCCTGATCTAGGACTAATTCACCCAAGTTGGCGAATGAGTCCAAGTTGGTCAAAAAGTCAACATTTCAAGATTTTTTGAGATACTTTCAGTTATCTTGAGATTTCCAAGTGCACATTATTTAATTTTATATTTTCCTATTCTATTTTGATTACATCTTTAAAACATTTTATAGGTCATTTAGGTCTTTTTTCATTTCACATTGTGTTTTCAAACATCTTGTATTTTCCAAGTTTATACTTGGTGGTGAACCTCTCTTTCTAGTTTTCATCCTTTAGGAAAATCCCATCTAATATATTTCAATCTCCTTTGCATTGGAATCTCAAGGGTCTGTTCTTGAGTGAGCCATTAAGGTTTTTGTATCGCTCTCCTTTTAGGTTCAAAACCCTGGAAGTGCAAGAGAGGCCCCTACAGAAAAATATTTGGTTCAGATACATAAGTTCTCTCTTGCATTAAACTACAAATAATTATAGGCTTATTCAAATCAGTAATTTTTTGCTACATGAAATAATTTGGGCTTTCTTATGTTAGATCTTGATATAGATGATCAAGGGCCATGCATGCATGTCTACATAGTTTGGCATATTCGTAAATATACATAGTTCTGTCTTGGGATTTCTTTGGAAGATTGTTCATTTCATCTAGCATGGGGAGAAGAATAGCTAAATTCAAGAGTGTCTCTATATCACTTAACCTATGTAAGAGGTTAGGAGATTTTTCTACAATGCTATGATGCTCATACATTACTCCAATAAAGGATTGATATTTTGAAAGAACTCATTGTGTTGGTCCATGTAGGGAGATCCATTTGGTATCAACATCCTTGAGAAGCTTGTTTACTTCTATATTTCCCTCAAAAAAAAATTTAAATTATGTGAAATGTTTGGGACTTCAACAAAAGTATGCATAGAGCTCACAGACTAGAATTTAAACTTTTGATATTGTAGGAAACTTGCTTACAATTTTTGAATGCTAAACTCAATCTATGGGCCATGCAATGAATGTCAAGCATGTATGGTGACCAAGTAGTTTGTAACTTTGTGCAAACACTGCTCCTGTGACCTTGTATCACTACAACTCCATTAGCTCCTACGCACACCAACTTTTTGGTGATT
Source organism: Sequoia sempervirens (assembly GCA_007258455.2). Classification (NCBI taxonomy): domain Eukaryota; kingdom Viridiplantae; phylum Streptophyta; class Pinopsida; order Cupressales; family Cupressaceae; genus Sequoia; species Sequoia sempervirens. The sequence continues at coordinate 319,427,625 of VDFB02270651.1, read as the reverse complement.
GTTAAGTCATCCATACCTACAATTTCATTCAAAGATTTCTTGACTAGTTCAAATAGATTTTGCGATGTTGAAATGTCCTCCATTTTATGAACACAAAGAAGATGAGTTTTTCAGACATGTTTTTTTATAGTATACACATGCATACAGACCCAAGAAGTATTATCTACCATAGTAACTTCATCTAAATATAATGCAATGAAGTTTGAATCCTTTACTTTCTCCTTTAAATCTTTCTTTTCCACTGCAACAAGACAATTTTCCCATTCCCATCCAATGTTTACTGACCAATGTGATCTAGGAAAGTGAGGAATACCCAAAAAAGATAATGAATCAAAATATTCTAGGTAGTCTATCATAGGACACCCTCTGGACAAAATATGAAAAAAACATTCATCTGAACAATTTTTGACAGATGTGTTCCTTCCTTTGCTTTTCCAAATCCATCCTTAATTGTACCTTGACATGCAATAAGCTTCACCATTCTTTGCTTATGCTCTTCATATTCTATGACATCCTTAATATTAAGACATTCTTCCTTTGATTTCTATCATACAAATGATTGTTCCTTTCCGTCTATGAATTGTTTTTCATAAAATTTATCGATATGCTTTTCTATAGTGTCAAGCTTTAGCTACAACTTCTTGTCTCTTTTACATTTCCAACTATAAATTGTACACATGCATTATGTTGTAGTTTCATCTTTGTTCTCTTTCCCCACTAGTACAATGAATGGGTACTTTCACAACCAACCAAGTTGAAAATTCTTTATTATTTCCCACTCGTACTCCATTTTTGATTTGCATTTTCTTTTCTTGCTACCAACATCATCCCAATCCAAGCCAATTATCTCATTCTGGCTAACCAAGGTATCCCTTGGAACATCTGTAGAATTTCCATCCTCATTTGACACATTTAACTCAATGAAAATATCACCTTGACCTTTTGGTGGTAGTGAGGTATTGTGAATGCCTTCTTCATTAATATTTGGTTGAAGAGTAGATGATGTAGCTCCATCTTGATCTGATGGATCAGAAGTATTTCCAATTCCAAAGTAAGACTATATGGTACCTCTATGTTTTGGAAATTTTGATGGCCTCCCAGTCCCTTCACCACCTTGAGGAGTCTTAGCCTTGCTGCATTTGTTGCTTGACATATTGATCTTTCACTTCGAATAAAATCTGGAAAAAATGTCTTATTGTTTAAGAAGGATGGAGAATATAGATCCCATTCCCTACTCAATATCATATTTAAGATTAAAGCAAGAATGGAAAATAGATAAATAAATATTATAACACTATGAAGAAATGATCACTCACCTTTAAGTTTATGTTTTCACTAACTTGTTATTTGTTAATGTAGGAATGCCTGTGTTGGAAGTTTGTAACTTTCCTACAAGGTTCCAAGTCCAACTTCCAAATCAAGAACTAAACAAAATGTGGAAGAATAAATGATAGTTTTGATTGCATTTATATCAATCCATATTTGGAAAATTCCGCGGGATTTTTAAATGGTATATTAAAAATTTCATGAATCCCACATGATTATACAATGATATGTTGTAAATTTTGAGGTAATTATGGCCCTACGATTACCATGGAGGTGTCATGATAATTAGAAAAACGTGTCCTCAAATTTAATTATTTTTTAATGTTATTGGTGAAATGGGTCCTCATAAGTAACTATTTGTAAATTTTAATTGGCGAAATGGGTCTTCACAAGAAACTATTTGTAAATTTTAATTGGTGAAATGGGTCCTGATATAATGTTGTTTTAATAGTATTGGTGAATATGTAAGTGTTTTATTACATGTTTCTAGGATTCCTGGTAGGTTCATTTGAAATGCGTAGTCTGTTATGGAAAATTTGTACTTAAATATACCTCATAAAAGAAATTGATGGTGAATGGAAATGCATTGGATTGATAATTCATAAAATCTAGGTGATTTGGACACCCTATTGGGTGTGATTAATTCAACAATTTTGACTTGGATGATTTCTAAAATTTGCTAATTGGAAAAGATTCGCCACTAAATTTTTCTGTGATTAAGGATGAGATGGACTCCATTGAGTCTCAGATTGATAAGGCATCTAGTTCCCATGACCTTACAAATGATGCAGATGGGACTACAAGATGAGCTATAGAGAATATGCATGGACAGTTCTTCCAACTACTAGAGAAAAAATAAAATATTATAATGTAGTTTGGGAAACTTAGAGACCTAGTGGATGCCAAGTTCACATCCATATCTAGAGCTTTGAATAATGTGGATAAGGAAATGAAGTTGAATCTAGTACCCAATACTCTAGATGGTATGAAAGAGCTTCTCATAGAATTTGAGACACAGAGTTGCATTCTTGGTTTAGCTAAGAAAGATAGTTGATAATATACCATTGAAAATTTTGAGCAGTCTTAATGGATAGCACTATTAGGGAGAATTGGCTAGACTTTTGAAGGTGGTTTTTACTCTCATGCACATATGGGGAGTATGTGAATAAGTTAGGTAAAATCATATATATATGAAATAGGGAGAAGGAAATAGAAAATCAAGTATATGTGAACGATGTCAAAGGGGGAGAAAAGAACATAAAATATGTGTGTGACCTTTTCCCCTAATGTCAAAGGGGAGGAAGGTTTGGAGAAGAGTTTGGTGTATGTTTCCATCAATGAAAAAGGGGGAGATTTTTGGAACTTTGAGGAGATTGTCATTTTGGTATGTTTGTTGGCAACATAAGCATGAGCATAAATAGTGTTTTCATTGATGTCAACATTGTGGTTTGATGTGAAGATTGATGTATATTTTTCTGGTGAAGAATAAGTGATTGAGGAAATGGAAATTTATTATACAAGTGTAAGAGTTTTGCTCTAGTGTAGAACAAACTATTGTATATATGGCTAAGTCAATGAGTTTAGTTTTTAGTTTACAGAGTATCAGTTTTTAGATCCACATTGATCTGTCTTGATTAATTTTGGTCTATAGTTATAAGGTAATTTTGGTGTATGTTAGAGGAATCTAAATCCAAAGTTTCAGGTTTTAATGTCCTCTACTATCGAAGATTATGACAACAAAGTATGAGTTTGCTAGTGATAGTGTTACTAGTATAGATTACATGTTTGGAATGATCCATATCCCACCATGGAATAATATTTTTTTATGAAATTTTGAGGATGTGTTTACAGTTGTCAATAGCATCTATGATCCAAGTGGCAAGTGTGTTGGAGGTTTGAGTGTCAGTTTGTGAAGGATCAGTTGGTGTATTTTAGTGTTACTTCACCAACGATGCTAACCTAATGAGTTTGGGGTCATGCAGAGTTAAATGAAGTGTTGATCGGTCTTATAGGAGTTATGATAGGTCACCTCTGACCTATTTTGATGTGTTACAAGTTTTGAATTATGGTGCAAAGCAATTTTGTCTGAATCTTGAGCCGAAAATTTATGTTATACATGGTATATCTAATTAGGTCGACCTAATTGATGTTCAAAGTGTTTGCAAATGTAAAGGGTATAAATGTAAGATCATTTTTTTATGTTGCATAGATATTATTGAGTAATGAGATGTGAAGTATTTGAAATATAGTTGAATTTGATGTGAATGTAAAGAAAAGTAGAGTGTGGAAGTTATATAGTATGAAGTGTGTTGATTCAATATTTTGAGCTCTAGTGGAACTATATCTTCTACATGCTATAGATGCATTTTTAGCAGTTCAAATATTGGCAATGAGCCACCCCTCTTTTCTATTTCTCTTATTCTTTGGACAACAAGTCCTTCAAACAATGAGTCCAAAAGGAAGTGATCTATTTTGTAATATGTTATGACTGGTTATAATATATTGTGAGCAAATCCTAACCATGGTTTTCCCTTTTTGGGTTTTCCATGTAAAAATATGGTGTTCATGTGTTATGTTCTTTGATGATTACTTGCATGGTTTCTTTCCTTATTGCAACTTGAATATGATTTTTCAAATGAATGCTTAAATGATTAAGTGGTTTTAGTGAATACTGATTCAACCCCCCTCTCAGTATTCTGGGTGTTCAATGATAATTGTATACCTATGTGCACACTATGGGTGTAATTATATTTTAACAAATATATGAATACACACATACACAAGTGTAATGCATATACAATTACAATTGTAGGTGTAAATGTGTATAGCTATATATGAGTATGTCTAAGGATATATGGTCTACATATTCCCTATCAACATATTATACAATCATGCATTATATAGAATAGCTTATTCAAAAACTTGTGAGTATAAATGCCTTATTCAGCTACATGTGAATATAAGGTTTCTTGGGTCTTTATGTTGCTTGTCCAAATGTGTTTATAGGGACACATTGTTGCACAAACAATTGTCATTGCACCAAAATATCGACCTATTAATGCTTGATACAACCACCAAAGTTAATGAATCCATAAGAGGTGTTTAATACATTCCATGAACTTGAGCATTGCACTACACAACACAAGGAGACCAAGGGTGCACACCTTGCAACAATCCCCTAGCACAAGTGAGGGGTTCAAACCTGTGACCTAGGCTCTAATACTAATTGTTGCATAGATGGTTGTTGTTGCACCAAAAGATCGACCTATTAATGCCTAATACAACCACTAGAGTTACTGAATCCACAAGAGGTGGTTAAGCCATGTCACCCAAGCGTTGCACTTCACATCAAAAAGAGACCAAGGGTGAACACCTTGCAACATACAAATTATCTTGAGTTTCATACTAAAATAAAACAATTATTTCTAGTATAGGGTTGAGGGAATAACTTGCACACATATGTCAAATATGCTCATATTTATCCCAAGTGTATGTAGTTTCCCTTGTATTTTCTTTTGTGGGGATATAATATGCACTTTGATTTTATAGAGAAGACAAACTATAAATTACTATTATTTACCTAAGCTCTTAGAGTTGTAATTCTTTAAATTTTTTAATATTTACATCCTTGTATTTTTCCCTAGAGTTTCAACAAAAATATACCACTTTTTCAGCACCATAGTTGGTGCAATAGCATTCAATTTTTTCTCTATATTCAATTATCTTTATGAGGTGTCATGCCATGGTGATAGATTTTTATTAGAGGGTTTATTGATAAACATTATATCCTTTTATGCAACATAAATGTAGGATTTTATCCCTAGAAATAATGGATAAAGAAAAGCTACAGTTGAGTATGATTTTTCCTTTTTAAAGATTCAGCAAGAAAGAACAAAAATAAACATACCTAAAAGGTAATAGCTAGTGCCCATGTCAACCAAATAATCTCATATCAAACACCCCCAAAAATAGTGATTTTTGTGCTTGAGTGAGCCCGCTATAATGTGTCCAACTTTTTGGTCAAAGTGGGACATTGAAAGTGACATTTTTCACCAAATTTTCACTTTCTAGAACCTATAACAACTAAATCATTAAGGATTTGAAAACATGTGAACTAGTAATTTTTGATATTTTGTCTACAGATTATAAATTTGTATTTTAAAAAAATTAAGAAAAAATTTGTGAGGTTTTTACGTAACTTTTAATAACTTATATTTTATAGTTAGTAGCATTTTTAAAGAGTGATGTTACTTCAGTAAAGCATAAATTTATTTGTAGAAAGAATAAAATTATAATTTTATAAACATGTAGATTTATAACACTAACATCTAGTGCACAAATATTTTTCATTATTTTTTTTTGCATAATTTTTTAATAACCTTTGAAGTGAGATTAACTCTAATTCATACATAGACTACTTTGATAACACATAATTTTCTTTTATTCATCCAAATTAACTTCTTTTTTAATTGAAATAAGGTCATCAATACCTAGTGCACAAATATTTGTTAGAATATTTTTCTCTATTTTTTCATTTTTTTGCATTTGTGAAACAAAGACCTTGATGCTTGGTCAAAAACCTACATTCATAAGAAATAGAAAAAAAATGTAATAATAAAATTAAATATATTAAAAATTATAATTTTTGGAAAACTTATAATAAGGGCTACATAATTACAAAATATATCTCCTAAATGAATTTATTTTATCCCCCAAAAGGTGAAGTAAAAGTGTGTTTTTGTCAAAATTTTGATAGGTGTGAAGGAGACTCCATTGAGGATTTGATTTAAGACTAGGGTGGTTCTATCTAAGGGGGTTTGATCTAATGTGGTCTAATCTAACACTCTTCAATTAAAACCATATAGATGGAATCTCTCAAGGCATAAATCATTAAATTTTCTAAAAAATATGTGATTTTAGGCAAACATAAAAGGATGTCCTTGAAGTGGGGCACACTATTATGGAAACACCTCTCTTATCATGCTTTTTCTTAAAAAAGTATTAGTGAAGGAATTAATGTGGTGTGCTAATATATTACCACATTCCCTACAAGGAAATAGAACATTTTAGGTTGAATACTAGGTGATTTTATTTCTTACATATGACAACAAATAAATTAGGATAGCCCCAATTTCATCAATCCTTGGCACATAAAAACTCCCAAACATGTATGTTATGAAAATGCACCATCTACTCTTTATTATGTAAAAATTCCAAGTAGCACGTCTAGACAACATATCATATACCTTTTATTTCATAATAGTACTTAGTCATAAAAGTGAATTTATGGCTACCAAGAATAGGGCAATTGATTTTCAAATTACGAAGATCATAGTAAATGTAAATGGCCTTGGGCCTATTCGAGACATATTTTCTAGGTGGACTACATATTCAATGTGGGCCATGGAGTTCATAAAAAATGTAATTTCCACTTAATATCTAAAATATGAAGTTTTTCTTAACATGAATCAAATCTTAGAAAAAATGGAGCGAATGATAGGAGTTGCAGAAAAGGGAAATAATGAGGCACAAAATCTACTAGAAAAAGAGGAGTGATGGACAAGGAAGATAGATGTAAAAAAATTAAACAGGTAGAAACAAAAGATGAATTTGATGTGAAAATCAATGTATCAGACATAGTGGAAAGGGATGCAAGGGAACTAGAGAACATGATAGTTATTGGATGCTTCCTTGGTAAGAGATTTTCCAAGAAATAAATTGGGGATTGGGTGATTAAAAATTGGTGTACCTATTAGAAACAGGTCCAAAATCTAACATAATCAACAATTTAATCAACAAGAAATATCAGGGAAAAAACATAACAACAATGTACAAAGAGAACACTACCTGGCAAAATAGAGTTGAATCACTTAGAAAATTATATTTTTCTAGCTTGCATATTACATCCAAAATGTTGTGTTTACCAACAATCTAGATGTTGTACCCATCATCTCTCTACAATCACATATATATAGCTACAATCTCCTTGAAGCCTAGAAGCTTCTAGTTTTCTAGATAATTCTAAAATCTGGAAACTTCTTTTTTAACAACTCTTAGAATGTTCTTTTCTAGAATAGCTCCAGGAATGTTCTAGCATATGGAAGAATCTATAAATATTCTACCATTTTATAGGAAATCTTAATCCTTAACATCCCCCCTTAAGATTGGCTAGAATAATACAAATAAAATTCAAAGAAGAGGGGAACATTATACTAATATCCCCCCTTAATGTTTACCTCTAGCATAAGCATTCTTCTATCATATTCCTCTTGCATTTCTTTCTCCTATTCTTGCTTCCCTCTAGCTTGTTCATATGAGATTAGATCTTTGAGCCTTGCTTATATATTTCTTCAACACTCCTTGTCTTTTGTCTAGCTGAAAATTCATCTTCTACTACCAATAGTACCTCTAGCTTGTTCCAACTTGCATTTCTATAGCTCCATCTAGCCTTTTATCTCAAAGCGTTCTTGACTACAATCTTCCAATTCCAAAAATATAACAATCTTGTAAACAAATATTACTCAAACGATATATCAGCCCTATAAACAAACCACATATCTTTCTAGTTGAATATGGTTGAATCTCTAGCTGAACTTCTAGATGAACCTCTAGCTGAATCTCTAGCTGAAACTGTCTCTGATACCATGTTAGAAATAGGCCCAAACTATAACATAATCAACAATTTAATCAACAAGGAATATCAGGGCAAAAGCATAACAACAATGAACAAAGAAAACACTAGGCAAAACAAAGTTGAATCACTCAGAAAATTATATTTTTCTAGCTTGCATATTACAACAAAAATGTTGTGTCTAGGAGCTATCTGAATGTTGTGTTTACCAACAATCTAGATGTTGTACCCATCATCTCTCTACAATCACATATATATAGCTACAATCTCCTTGAAGCCTAGAAGCTTCCAGTTTTCTAGATAATTCTAAAATTTGGAAACTTCTTTTTTAACAACTCTTAGAATTTTCTTTTCTAGAATAGCTCCAGGAATGTTCTATCATATGGAAGATTCTAGAAACATTCTACCATTTTCTAGGCAATCTTAATCCTTAACAGTACCGAGCCTATCCTCAACTTCATACCAAAAGGATTTTTGTAACGGTGTTTGAAACTAAAAAAGAAAGGGAGAAGATTTTTAATGTGGATGGCTAGAAGAATAGGGGTACTTTCCTATATCTACAAAAATGGGAAAGAAATTTCAACCTACTTAACTTCAATCCAAACAATGGGCCAACTTGGTTAATATTATACAATCTACCCTATGAATATTGGTCGGGTAGTTACTTGATAATTGTTGGTGACACACTAGGCCACATGATCAAGGTTGATCTTAGAAATAGTGAACCATTAATCTATGCCAAAATCTTGATCCCTTTCATCAGAGAAATACCAAAAAAAAATTGATTGGTAATGGGGGAGAAATAATGGATCAAATCCATTGAAATTGATAAACCAAAATTCTACTGTTTAAAATGCAAAAGAATAAACTATTTTGTAGAAAATTGTAGAAGAATTCTGCCAACATCAAAAGATGTATGGAAGGAAAAAATTCCAAAACATAGTAACAGAAGAGGAAATTTTGCAAGAAGGAACCAAGAATTTGATAAACAATAAGCCAAAATCTCCCATTGCCCAAAAAAATGGGAAATAGTTGTGGCTGAACCCTTAGAAATAATTAATTCAAAGGAAAGTGAATAGAAAGGGGAGGTGGGGTGTCAGAAAATGGTGGAAAATTAAAAAATGCCTATGGTACAAAATGTGGTTGGGTCGATCGTCAATGTTGGTGTAGGAGAATTAGAATCTACTCGGATCATGGAGGTGAAGATGCCATAGATATCCTTGAAACAAGATGTATTAGTCAAACTGCAAAGGTTGTCTTTGTACCAAAATTAAGGAGAAAAGCTAATAAACAAAAAAGAGAGAAGAAGGCATTGAATGATGATCAAACATCAATAGTCCGATATGCTGAGATCCAAGGGACATAACTCCTCCCTTGGAGGGAGATGAGGATTCTAACATGGAATGTTAGGGGTCTTAATGCTCCTACAAATATGTGACTAGTTAAACACTAGTTGGAATGTCAACATATAGATCTCATTCTCCTGCAAGAAACAAAAATTGAAGGGGATAAAATTGAATCATTTGTTAGATATTCTAGAGGTTGGGACAATTTTGTGGATGCAATCATTGTTTTTGGTGGTATGGGTGTTCTTTGCTAACTAGGATGTCTAAAAGTGGAACCCAAAGAATCAAACACAAATTGGATGAAAGTAAAGGTATATAATCTTTCCTTTAATGTTGTATTTGGAATTCTCAATGTATATGGACCTAAAAAAATTGAGGACAAAAATTTAGTATGAGATTTGGTGAGTGATGAATTAGGAAATGGAAAAATGATAATTGGTGGGGACTTTAATGTAATTTTGGATTTAAATGAAAAATTTGGAGGGCTAGGTAGGATTACTCAATCCTAAAAATATTTCATAAATCTTGTGGAGAAAAATATCCTAATTGATATAAAAGAAATCGACAAAGTATATACATGGAATAACCAGTGGAAAGGTTTCACTAACATATTCAAAAGGATAGATATATTTTTTGTATCAGAGGATTGGTTGCAAGAAAATATTCTACCAAAGTCCTCAATATGGTCAATTCCAATATCGGGTCACTTCCCAATAGAGCTTATTGTAAGTGAGGAAAAAGAACTTATGAAAGGACAATTCATATTTGAAAAAATGTGGCTAAGATATGTGGGTCTTCCTACACTGATGAAATATTGGTGGGAGGAACCCATTCACATAGATGGAATGGAGCTATTTTTTTTTCAAAATAAGTTGCACCGAATGAAGTAGAAACTAAAAGTGTGGAACCAAACTTCCTTCAAGATTATTTTGCAGAGAAAGAACATCTTGAAGCTAAGATTGCAGCCTTAGGTGAGATAGTTATAAAGGATGGTATGATGATAGAAAAATTTGAGAAAGAAAGAGAATTGATGTCTAAATACAATGAAATTATGACAAGGGAGGAAAGCTACTGGAAATCCAAATCCAAAAGCACATGGCTAGAGGAAGGCTACCTAAAGTTTGTGATAGTTTAACTAAGGTTAAAAGGAGTTGGAACAAAATCACTCAAATTAAAGACTGCAATGAAAAATTATTATTGAAGAGGTAGACATTCAAGAAGCTGGTGTCAAATATTTTAAATCTGTGTTAGGTGGGATCAGGGAAGCATAAATGATTAAGTGCGATATCATTGAAGATATAGAATCCTTGGTAACACAATAAGACGATGACATGTATGCAAAAGTAACGTTGCATGGAGTGAAAGAAACAACCTTCCAAATCCACCTAGATAAAGCTCGTAGGACATTAGGGTTTAATGCTCTATTCTTTCAAACATGTTAGGTATTTCTAGGGAATATAATATATGAGTTGGTGGAGGAATCAAGAAAAAAGACCAAAATGACCTAAACAACACATGAATATTGTGCTTATAACAAATAAAGAAAAATGTAGTTTTTTCTTAGATTACAGGCTCATTTTTCTATGCAATACGATATATAAATATTATTGCTAAAGTCATGGAAGATCACCTTAAAAAAATTATGCTTCACACCATCTCATAGGAACAAAGCAGATTTTTTCTAGAAAGAAGTATTATAGATGGTATAATAATAGCTCTTGAAGTTATTCATACATTAAATAAATCCAATAATAAATGAATGTTGATGAAGCTAGAGTTTAGCAAATCATATAATATAGTATGATGGTGTTTCTTGATGATGGATATTTTGTTGCATATCATCCACAAGATATTTAGTGGTTGTGAATGGGGTTCCTTGTGGTTTCTTCAATGGTGCAAGGGGTTTGTGTCAAGGAGATCCACTCTCCCTATTTCTCTTTGTTATAATGGAAAATTCCTTCAGCCACCATATCACAAAGTTGAAATAAAATGGACAATGGAAAGGGATTGAAGTTTTTCACACACTCATGTCTATTAGTCATCGAATTTTTTTTTACAATATAATCCTTTATGGATGCCCGACCATGGAAGAAACACAAATTATTAAGTAAGGTGTTGAGCTACTTAGTTTAGAAGCAAGTCAAACAATCAAAGCAAATAAATAAAATATATACTTTTTCAACACAAGCAAAGAAGTGCAACAAAAAATTACAAGTGCTATAGGATACATAATAGGATCACTCCCAACAAAGTATCTCAGAATACCACTATTCAGGGGTCCTGCTAAATTGGTCTATGGGAAGACTATTGGAATATTTAATCTTGAGTAGCAACAGGAAAATGCAATAAATGCCCAGTCAGATGAGATCCATTTTGGATCATTCCCCCCTTTTTCTTTGTCAGGTTTTTTACTATCCTTATTAATGTGCTTTGGTAGAAAATTAATTCTGGTAGGTGAATTTGAAATTGAGTGCTAGTTTTTGAAAAGGGAAAGTAAGAAAAAAGAATAGAATAGAATTTTTTTTTGTAATAGGAGACAGTAAGTTTTTTTGCAACAGCAAACAAGGAGGAATGTTTAGCAGAACAAAATAGAATAGGGAATGTTCAAGAGAACCTACAACAACAGAAGACATTAACAAAGAGTAGTGCACCAGTGCTCTGAAATATCTCTAGCATGCAGTAGCACACAAAAAGCTCTAGTGTGCCAGGATATGAGCAATTTATTGTATGAAGAATCTACAGATCTTTAGCTTTGAGTTTTTGTTTGTAATCATTTTTTAATGTAATATTTTTGTGAATGAATGAAATAGAACATATATTTCTACCTCCTTATGTTTGTCTCCTTTCATTTTTGTGTGTTTTCATTCTTTTCCAACTATAGTTGGGTTCTTTTTCCAACAAAGACACTATCAACAAATGTAGACTAAGAATAGATTGTTGGGAAAGGAGATGGCTAACATTGGTGGCCAGATTGACCATGTTGAAAGTAGTGTTTGATGTCATCCCAATTTGTATGCTCTCTTGTATTGAAGTCCAAAACAAAGCATTGAAGTGTTTAACGGGTATGTAAATGAGACTGTTGTGGGACAACACCCATAAGAGAAAGAGGATTCCATTGTTAGCATGAAATATGGTCAAAAGGACTAAGGAAAAAGGGGTTGCTAATGTTAAGGATCTACAGTTGCAGAATAGAGCACTATGCAAAATTCACATGGAGCACTTTAGAAAACTCAAGTGCTCAGTGGTGCAAGCTTCTAAGAGTAAAGTACTTAGATTCACCTGAACCAAAAAGAACTCACACTATTGCTAACCCACAAAAGGGCTCAACAACATGGAATTTCATTTTGAGTTGTAGGACTGTCATAGCTAAGCACTTAAGCTAGATAATAAAGGATAATAGGTGTGCTTTCTTCTAGCATGAATCATGGAATGATTACACACCCCTAAACCAAATTCCAACAATGGAAAAGGTGATCTGAATCATTAGCACATCTTATGGGAAGAAATTGAGGAACTTCTTAGATATTTGGTTGATGAAAGGAAGTCAAGAATGTAAATGGAAGAACTTTAAAATCTTAGATGGGCAATCAAGGGACACACTGATGTCCAAATTTTCAAATAGGTAGATTCTTATATCAGAAGGGGAAGACACTATAATGTGGTGCACTACAAAATCTAGAGAATACATGACCAAGATTGGCTATGAAGTTATCAGAAAAGATAATGCCTTGATAAGCTATATAAAATGTCTATTTTAGGGAAGAAATGTCCTACCAAAGTTAGGAGCATTTGCATGGACAAATTTTCATGAACGCATTTTGATAGGGGATAAATTAAATCAAATTGGGGTGTTGGGGCCTCATAGGTGTGTAATGTGCTACAAGAGTAAAGAAATTATTCACCATCTATTTTCACAATTTGAAGTTGCTTATAGATTCTAGGCAATATTTTATGCCAAACTTGAATGGCAAGGTCCACTATCTAATAATCTAAAGGATATTTTTGAATCTTGGCCCCGTTTGTACAAAGGATCGACAATGGGGGGTTTATGGAGAAAAAAATTGACCATGATCATATGTAAACTTTGCAAAGAAATAAATGCAATAATATTTAAGAAAGAATTGTGAGAATCTTTAAGGACAAATAACTCACATTGATGGCATATTGTGTGAAATAGAAAGCAGTATAAGTGAGCACTTAAATGGGCAATCAAAGAGGAAAAATATAAATTCATCTCAGCTTGGGACCAAAGAATGATTAAGAACTAGCCATTACTAAACCCTCCTAAGGGGTGTCTCCTCAAGAATAAGAAGTCTCGTAGCAAGGCTAAATAGGAGTTGCATCGAAAAGGGAGATTAAAATTAATTTTCTATGGGGCCTCATGGGGTAACCCAGGATTGTCAAGTGTAGGTTATGTGATTATAAACAAAAAAAATGAAATATATTATGGGCTATTGAAGTTGGGAAAAATCAACTCCACATCTCCCAAGGATTGCTTGTAATCAAACATCTATCGAAAAATGATAGAATGACAAGGATATGGAGGCCAAGAGCTATTGATCCATAAAAGAATGAATCACTATAAATGTGTATCGTAATTAAATTATACAAAAAAAATCCTTATAAAAGTATAATTAACCTAGAAACCCTAGGTGAGGATAAAAAATATCATTACATGTGTCATCATCCTATTAAATGACACATAAAAAGAACATGACTAAGTAAGCTTAAGAAATTAGAGGAAAACAAAATTAATAATTAAATAAACAATTAATTAGGAAATACATTTTATTTTAACACATCCCCAAGTGAAACTTAGGGAGTAACTCAAACCTCTAAAATTTAACGTATAATGGGTCCTTGAAAGCAAGGCCTAGTGAGGTACCCATGTACAAACAAAAGATCTCTAAAAACCAAAGAAAAGGAGAAAAGGAGAAAAAACCTATGGGAGAAAACTCCTCTCCAAAAGAGAGAAATACAAATGGACTAAAGAAGCCTCCAAACAAGTGTGAAGGATTGAAAATACTCCAAACAAGAATGAAGGATTGAAAAGCCTCCAAAATAATCTGAAAGATGAAGAAGCCTCGAAAAAAATGTCCGAAAAGAGTAGGAACAAAGGATGAACATGAAGAACTCCACTGAAACATGAGGTTGCAAACATTATCAAAGAACAACTGCTATAATGTTGAAAGAAGAACCTCCTTTGAAACAAATGATGATCAAGATCAAGAAGAAAGGAATTAACAAGAGTTCCCCCAACGAAACTACACAAATAAGATGGAAAATGAAGGAAAACACCTAGAAATCAAAGATACAGATGAAAAATGTACCAAAAGTCTGAAGAATTAATCAAGTGAAAATAGAAGGTTGCCTCCAAAAAATAGGAATGCAAGAGTGTCCATATGGTAAATGATCCATCTCACTAAAATTCATGGGTAACCATCCACTAATGTACACTGTATCTTTCTAGTACATAGGAAAAATTTCTAGATATGTAGCTTACTCCAACACGAAACCAAGGAAGCATTAGCACCAATAGTAGAAACCCCCCATAATGTTGAAAAGGTAGATCCAAGATAGATACACTAAAATTGAATGCTAGAATGTTGTGCATGAAGAAGAACAAAGAACATCTGAATGTGCATACATGAAAGTACCAACAAATATAAAGGGTTTGCAAACCAAAATACATAGAGGAGGCATGAATCAATGTGATTCGTTGTTGTTATGGAAGGGACACTCACTTTACAAAGGTGTGATGGCAAAAAAAAGGCCTACACTACCCCCCCTCCCATGACACTTTATATCATAGTGCAAGTACAATAAGGCTCAAACTGATGTGCAAGATCCCAATAATAGATTTTGAAAGATAGAGGCACTTTATTTCAATGTGCTTACATAATGAAAATTCTTACAATGGAAATTAAAAAACATCCAATAAGACATGTTAATAAAAACATGACTAAAATGTCCAAATAGGACAATAAGCTGAAAATACATATAGAATAGCCAACAATGTGAGTCATCCCACACAAACAAAAAGTTTTTAGGAGCTAATACAACCAAGTAATTCATCATAGTGTGAAACACCAAAAACTAAATAAAATGTACTTGGAGGGCAATCTAGAAAAAATAGGATCGATGACTATGAAAAGCTCTAAGAGATCATCCCAATGCCACTAGAATCTTGAAAAACAAAGAAATTGATAAAAAAATATGAGCTCGAGAGTGAAAACAACGCATCTGACTTTCAAAAGTTATAGAATGCACCAGAATTAGAAAAATGTGATGAGACACACACAACTAAAAGTTGACGAAACCAACTTTTCGACAATATGTTGTTTTCCCAATTTCAATATCATATGCCCAAGTTATGGAAAAAAGAAAAAAAAACTCCTTTAAGGCCAAAGAGGGGTTTTTGTGGCCCTTGTTAGCTACTATACCATTGGAATTAGCTAATGTCAATAGAATATTTAGAGAATATTCCCTCTATTGCTAAGAAAAAATTGGCCCTCGAGAAAAATGATGTGCTTGGAATATTCCTAATACCTCTATCAGAAAAAGATGTCATCAACGAAATAAGGATTTTGTCAAGGAAAATAAGTGATATTTGGGAAACTTGAACATCTTCTAGAAAAGAACATGTAACACTAAAAAATGGTAACTAGCTAGAAAAATAGGGGGTGTTGGGAAACTGCATGAAAATTTATAAGGGGACCACTAGTGGAAAAAATGGTCATCAGGCAGTGAAAGAAGTTGTTGTCAGTTAGCTTTAAAGTTGTCAGTAGGAGGTAAGGGGATTGCAGGGCCTGCCAATATAGGTTCCTTGTGGGTACCCTCATTAAAATCCAAAACCCAAAGAAATTAACTTGCATAGTTTTTAAAAACTACCTCCCCTTTTTTTATATTTTTTAAAATTTCTGGAATAAAAATAGAAATTAAATAAATCTGTCGACTTTCCTTTTGTCTTTTTTTAATTTGAGTGCACAGGGGCCATATAAAGGTCGTATAAAAATTGCCTCAGAAGTTTTCAACAAAGAAATAGGGTGAATTTATACTTAAAATTCGTCAAATCAACATCCTGAATGTAATTGTGAGGTTTTTTTTGGTCCAAAATACTCTAAAATTGCAGCTACCCTCTAGATATGGAAAAAAAAATCTTCAAACCCTCACAAATCTAACCTCAGGAGTCCAAATTAGGCCAACCAAAAGACAAATATGACTTTCTTGATAGCTCTGAATTAAATAGAAAGCTTTGTTTTGGTTTAGGATGCCCTAAATGATAGCTCAAGGCACAAAAACTCTTAAGAAGAGAGGGGATTATAGGTCTGGATTTCTAATACCATGGTGAAGTTGGAAAAAATCAACTCCACAACTCCCAATGATCACCTACAATCAAACACCTATCACAGAAAGAGAGAATAGAAAATCTAGAGGCCAAGAGTTATTGATCCAAAAAAGAAGGAATCATTATGAATGTGCATCTTAATGATTATACAAAAGAGAATCCTTATAAAAGGCTAATTAACCTAGAAACCCTAGGTGAGGATAAAACAAGATCATGGCATGTGTCCTCATCTTATGAAATGACACATAAAAATAACATGACCTATGTAAGCTTAAGTAATTAGAGGAAAAAGAACCTAATAATTAAGTAAATAATTAATTAGGAAATACCTTTTACTC
Source organism: Sequoia sempervirens (assembly GCA_007258455.2). NCBI lineage: Eukaryota > Viridiplantae > Streptophyta > Pinopsida > Cupressales > Cupressaceae > Sequoia > Sequoia sempervirens. Next base: position 319,410,636 of record VDFB02270651.1, on the reverse strand, counting down.
TAGCATGGGTTGCCTCCATCAAACTACCAAATGAGATAAATAGTGAAGCGTAATGTGCATCAATATATGAAGGTATAAAATACTATATTGATAATTCATTACATAATATAGATGTAGAAGGAGATTTAGAAATAGTCATAAAATCTATAGGTACAAAAAGCGCCTGAAGATGGAAACTAAAGATGTGGATAGAGAAAATAATTATCATGTTGGATCTAATAACATATTACAAAATATTTCACATGTACAGGGAGGCCAATGTTGTTGTAGATTTTTTTTCAAACAAGGGTATTGATCAAATAGAAGGAATTAGAGGCTCAAATAATCCTAATAGTTGGATTGGACTAGCTCCAATCCTCGAAGTTGAGGCATTGACATTGAGCAACAAAAAATCCACCAATAAATATTTAACTCCAAATATAAGTGGTACTAGACTGAACAATGATCAATTTTTAGCTCATTAAAAGGTGAGAAGGTAATATAAAATCTTGCAAAATCCTACAAATTTGTAAAGATTATTTGTTAATAGGTTTAGCAAGATAGTATTATGGGATCTAAATGGTCACAAAGCTGGAAATTTTTGGATGTAGAACAGCTATAAAAATTCTATCCCCAACAAAGCAAAATGGAAATATCAATTTGTGTTTGTTGATGCCTATCCAAGGATAGTGATGCCCCAATTGAGTGTTTTTTTAGAGCAGGGCCTCCAAAAAGTAAGGAAGCAATAAAGAAAGTCACTGGTGAGTAGAGACTGGGTGTTGGCCCACACATGACAACATGTTGATAGGAACCTTCTTGTCTAACATAGTATTTTTGGTGGGTAGGAAGATGATTTGTAAACTAATGGAACAATACCTAAAATAAAAAATTATAGAAGTCACTAGTGTCATCTCTACCTATGATAAGAACCTAGATCATAGTCTTATCTTTGAAATAGTGGATGAATGTAATATAAAGAAAGAACAAAAGATATAATGTTGTTATGAACATATGTAGGGAAATTTTTTTTAGAAGGATCTACAACCCTTCTTAAACCATGTAATAGAAAACAAGGCAATGCTCAGTGAGGTAGAAGTTGGTAGATTAACAGTACTAGCCATGAGCCTAATCAGTTTGTGCACCAACAAGCCTCAATAGATATTGGAGAAAAATATAGGGGCTAAAAGTATGTAAATATTTTGTTTCCAATTTATATAAAGAGTGCTACCTTCTCTGGTAGTAGTTTGTCTAAAAAAAAAGCATGAAGTTTTTAGGGAATATTCAATCATAGGTTAAAAAAGTTGATAAAAGAGAATTAATCGAACCTATATATAAGGCTTTATAAATCCATAAGTAATAAAAGTGATAATTGATTATTTTCAATTTCCCTTTTATCCTAGTAGGAGCTAAAAATTATGGAATTCTCAACAAGACTTCTACATAATCAAATTCCTAGAGCTTGGGTAATTTGTAGGTTTAATTCAAATAATACTTATGATAAAGGTGGATAGGACTACAACAATTAAACATTACAATAAATTTATTTGAATTTATTGTTGGGTGCTGTCATAATAGTGGTTTACAATTCCTGAGAGGAACGAATTTTAGCTGAAATCACATGTTTTTAAAAAATATAATGATTTAAGCCTTAAAAAGTTCCATTTTAAGGATTCCAATTGAAGAGGGTTTAATCAAATCACCTTAGATCAAACCCCCTTGGATAGAACCTCGCTAGTTTTAAACCATACCTATAAATGCGTCTCCTTTACACCTATCAAAATGCTGATAAAAAATCACTTTTGAATTAGATTTTGGGGGATCAAATGAATTCATTTAAAATTTATTTCAAATGATTATGGTATTCCTCATAACAAGCTATCTAATGAATATAATTTTAATATGTTTTGGTTTTGTTATGTATTTGTTTTTAAAGTTTTATTAAACATAGGTTTTTCATCGAAAATAAATTTTGTTGTTCTTCACATGTGGAAAAATAGAAGATTATCAATTTTTTTTTTTGAAAAATATGAGTGCACCAGATATTGAAGTCCTCGATCCAATTAAAAAATAAAATAAAATTTGACATATACAAAAAAAGACGCTGCTATACAGTTTATGTTTGAATTGTAATTCATTTGACTTTGAAACTTGATTAAGGAAAAAATATTCAATAAAAACTATTTACCCAAGTGGAAGCACTAGATATTAGAGTTACAAATCTAAATTTGAAAGAATTAGAATTTTATCCTTCATGGAAAAAAGTTATTAGTTATACGGTGTGTGTCACTTTTTAAAAATGTTGTTTCAAAAAAATCTATTTTCGTGGGAGATGGAAAAGAAGTGCAATTTGATTCCAAAAATTTTGAAAAACTATTTTAGAATCTACGCACAAAATTTGATGAGACTCTAGTTTGCAATAATTCCAAATTCCTCACAGTTTAGCCGCTATAGGTACCGAATGTGAAGATTTAGTTAAAATAATAATTTCAGTGTCAATTTGGCCAAAAATTGTAAACCACTATTATGGGATCACTGTTTCAAATACAAAAAACTACATAATTTTAGATGAATATCAATGGATCACATATTTTGGTATGTAGGATCATCATGGAAAAACATGCCCTTAAGTGGTGAAAAATTCAAAAAATCAGTTAGGCAACTTGACATAAAAAATTTGAACAAGTTATCTATATTATTTCAAAAATATGTAAGAATAGAATCTATAGAAAATTGAATTTAGTTTCTAAACTAATAGGTTTATTTAAAAAATAAAAAATGAAAAATCTATTTGGTGAAAATTTGAAATTTCAATGCAATAGTACTTAAATTTCAGGGAAAAACCAAAGAAGTAGGCTTCTATCTGACCACTTTAACCATAATAAAATGATAATATTTTTTATAAGATTTTAGATATAAGTAGAGGACTCATGTCTCGATGTGATGCATATTTTTTTTAATTTTTTTCCAAACAAATAATTAATTATGAATTTTTTATTACAACTTTTAAAAAATATAATAACTCGTATGTCTGACCACCTTAACTTGGTCAAAACTTCATGAATTTTTTTTTTCCAATCCTATAGTATGCGAAGCATAGAATGTGATGCATGTTTTGGATTCAAAAAATGTGATGTCATTTGAAAGTTATAGATGTTTTTCAATTAGCGTATCAATTAGGACTTTAGTCGTAATTCAAATAGAAAATGAATAATAATTATTTATTAAATTCAAAGTAAAGCATAATTTATATTGGTGGAAAGCTGAGAATCTCCTTTAAAACATTTTTTGTTTCATCAATTTTGTGTAAAGAAAAGTCATCAGCCACATACCCTACACATACCCATCATATCACCACTTTTTGGCCCATTATGATCCTGCACGTACCCATTTGCTTACACTGCCATGAAAATCTAACTATATGCAACTATGTGATTGTCTGTAGGGGATTTTTATGCATGTCACCCTCATAAGGCTAAACACTTCTTCTCAACGATACTCTCTCTCAACAAGAGTCACAATATTTGTCATGTCATACTCACAAGTCAACAGTTGTAGTTAGTCCTTCCAAATTGAAATATAATCACATTATTGTAACATTTATATCGACAAAAAGTAGCTTAACTTATATTAGTACATAAAATCAAATGCATCTCTTGTCTAACATAATTAAGCACTTATCCATACATTAAAATAGTGATTGAAGTATTTAATTCAAAGCTTAAGCCACATATACAATTTTATGTAATAGTGCAAAAATTAAGGGTGTGGTCCAATATAACCAATGTTAATTAATAAAAAAACCCAAATATATGATACCATGTTGATCAAAGGACTTGATCATATTAGCTTGAAGCTCATGCTTTCAAAGAAGAACTAAGGTAGCATATGCATGTTGAATCTCCTCATCCTAACTCCTATTGTACATAAGAATATCATTAAAATATAAAGTCATGAACCTTCCCATGTGAGGTCACAAAATACCATTAATGAGCCACACTAATGTTGAAGGAGTGTTATTATTCCCAAAGGGAATCACCACCCATTCATGGGTATGTGCACGATCATGTTGGAAAAAATAGGCCCTTAGGTGGCAAAAAATTCAAAAAAATCAAAGTCAGGCAACTTGATGTAAAAATTTGAATAAGTTCTTTATATATTATTTCAAAAATATGTAAGAATAGAATTTGTAGCAAATTGAATGTAGTTTTTAAACTACTAGGTTTTTATAAAAATTTATTTGGTGAAAATTTGAAATTTTAATGCGTAGTACTTAAATTTGGGAAAAAATAAGTAGGTGTGCCACCACCCTAACCACAATAAAATGATAATTATTTTTTAATAAGATTTTAGACATAAGTAGAGGACTCATGTCCAAATGTGATGCATATTTTTTTGCAATTTTTTTCCATGTAAATAATTAATTATGAATTTTTTATTACAACTTTTAAAAAATATAAAAACTTGTATGTCTAACCACCTTAACTTGGTCAAAACTTCATGAAATTCAATTTTTCCTTTTTTAATCACATAGTATGCGAAGGATAGAATGTGATGCATGTTTTGGATTCCAAAAATGTGATACTATTTGAAAGCTATAAATGTTTTTTAATCATCCTATTAATTAGGACTTTAATCATAATTCAAATAGAAAATGAATAATAATTATTAATTAAATTCAAAGTAAAGCATAATTTATATTGGTGGAAATTTGAGAATCTCCTTTAAAAACCCTTTTCATTTCATCAATTTTGGGTAAAAAAATGTCATCAACCACATACCCTACAAATACCCATCATATTGCCACTTTTTGGCCCATCATGATCCTACACATACCCTCATAAAACCCCAATTTAGTTTTGAATGTAGTTTTTCAGCAATTATTAAGACCCATACATACCTAATGGTAATTTGAAGTTAGATACATTTTAGTAAAATAGTAGGTTCCTTTAATATGATCAAGAAGGTCATTGATCCTAAGAAAGGGATATATGTTCTTGACTATGATCTTATTCAAAGCTCCATAATATGTGGCAAGCCTTCATTCATCCTTCTCCCTTTTGGCGATTATAAAAGATAGATATCCATAAGGAGGGGTGTTGAGTTGTATCTTTCAATTTTTCAAAGTTATTGGATTTACTTCTCCATTTCCATATTTTCTATTGGTAAGAGGTGACATGGTGGAATGATTAATATCTATGAAAGATGGTGAACTCTTTTCTCTTGAAATACATCATTGTAAGTCTTGATTGAATTCTACATAGTAAGAAGTGGCAACTTCCTCTTATTATACTCCTTAGTTTGGTGGATGACATAGAGTGCCAAATATTTGGATAAATTTACTTGATTATAAGATTAACTCAAATTAAATGTGATGTAGAACTTGAAATAAAAGTTAATGTTACACAAATTTATAAAAGCTTACAAAGTGTTGTAAAAAATTATGCATCGATATTTCTATTGCTATGGATTGAACTTAGATGCCCCAACAACTTATTCCTTGAACATACTAACTACTCAATTTACAACTACAAAATTTTTTATCCATCATTCAAATTATTCAAATCCTAAATTTGAATGATTTCTTGTAAATTAGTAATCTTAAATCATCAAAATATTACTATAACATTATCAATATTCATTTTACCAAATTTTATAGAATTTGTTTGGTGTATGAATATGACGGTACCAAAAAGCATTATTATTAGCCTCAATAGATTTAATGATTAATGCTCTTTATAATTGTGCATGAGTTTGGCATCCCCCTTCAAAAAAAATACACTTCAAAGTATAGTAAGATAATAATCCCCAAATAATCATAGAATTAATTGAACAATATTTAAAACAAGAAAATATGAGTCTTTCAGGTTTTTTTGCTGCTTGGTCCGTGTTTTGAATTTTTCCACTCGCCTTGGTCCTGAGCTAAGGCTAGGCCTTGTGCCCTGTTATTTTGGCTCCTTCTAGCTATGGTGACCTTCTTTTGCTACGTCCTCCCTAATATACTTGCTTTTTCTCTACCGCTACTCTCCTTTTCCTCTCAGTTGGTCATTCTATTTCCCCTCTTTGCTTCTATTTTTTCCTTTCTTTTCTCTAGATTTTTTCCATTTTTTCTCTTGCATCCTATCATTTCTTCTTGGTTTCCCTCACCTACTTCCTCTCTCTATTGATTCCCCTATTTTCCCTCAATAAGCCTTTCTTTTCTCTCTTTCCCCCTTTTTGTTGTTGTATTCTTTTCCTATGCCTTTTCTCGTTTCCTTTTTTGCTGATTGTGTTTTAGCTTGCTTGCTTTTTTAATGAAATTTGGCTCTCTGGTATGGCGAGGAAGGGCAAGAAGGATGGTTACGACCAGGGGCATGAGGAAGGGCAACTATTTTCTACCATGGAAATATCCTTCTGTTGTTTGCAATGCAGATCAAGATGAGAATGCTGAAGATGACGGTTCCTCTTTCGTATCTTGTTCCCCAGTCTCCGGCCACTCATCCTCATCTATTGGGGATGAGGAGAGAGAAGCTATGGATGATGACTTGGATGTGGTGGCCCCTTCTGGTTCTACCTCTTCCTTTTTTGAGGTTGAATTTTGGGCTAATGGTTGGGACGATGAAGAGTTGGTCTCTTTTGAGTATGATGATCTTGTTGATGTCTAGGATTGTGATGGGTCTATGGAGGAGGAGGAGCTTCTTCTTGATATTATTCTTGAAGCATGCCAAGAGGCACAAAGGAGTTTGACTGCAAGCTCTGATATTAAACCTGCTATGATTTTTGTGGTGAAACCTCTATTTCCTAGTCTCAAGAAGGGTTTTCTTAACCCTGCTATTATTGAGAAAGGTGTTATTTATCCTTCACCTTTTGAAGCTTTTGTTCCTATTGTTTCCCATTTTTCCCCTTTGGTTTTTAAACCTCACTCTACTATTATGGCTTGTGGAACTAGGAATTTGAGCACTATTTAGGCAGCTCTTTCTCCCTCTCTTGAGGATATTCCTACTTTGGTTGAGCTTAGTGCAAAGGTGTTGGATGGCACGTCTATCCTGCAACCTGATTTTGGCTGTGAGGATACTGATGGAAGTTGTTTTTTTGCTATGAATGATGGACAAGCTCATTATGATATTCTTAAATGTTTTTTTTTTTTGAGTCTTTGTATTAGCTTAAGAGCTCTTTGGTTGGGAGATTATGTGGCAACCATCCAAATATTGATGTTGTTAGAAGATGGTTCCTTCACGTTTGGAAGAATAGAGGGTAGGTTAAAGCTCAACTATTATGCTCAATGGTTTATTTCTCTTCTTCTTTTCTTGTGTGGAAGACTGTTCATGGCTCCTTCTTGAAGGCCCTCAATTTTTTGGCTTGAATGTACTTTGTCTCCAAAAATGTTTTCCAGGCTTCAACCCAATGATAGAGACTTCTAAGTTCCCTGTTTGGGCTTGTTTGTCTCGGCTTCCTTTGGAGTTCTGGAATGAAAAGATCTATATGTTTATTGTTAATTATTTTGGGTAGTTTTGCACTACTGATAAGATCACCAAATCCATGACATGTTTTTTGTCAGCTAGATTTTGTGTGTTAGTGGAAAAAAACCTTATTCTCCCCACTAAGATAACCTTATCTTTTAAATTTTCTAAGTGGGAGCAATAGATTGAATATGAAGAATCTTTGATTGTCTATCATTCTTGTGGTAAAGTAGAGCATGCCTCCTTTACCTACTTGAGGAATAAGAAACAACACTCCATTTGGAAGAAAAATGAAAAGATGGTGGTTGTAATGGAAGATCACTCTACTCCCTCTCATAAGCTTCAGAATGAAGTTCATAATTGCAATCAATCCTTACCAATGAAGGAAAAGATGACAAATATTGTGGATGATTACACCACTCTTCCTCAAGAGATTTAGCATGAATCACCATTTCCAATAGTGGTATCCTTTGTTGACACCTTGGGCTTGGTTAGTCAAGTTAATGGTTTTGTGTCTCCTCGTAAAAAAAAATTGAAAATATTTGTGGAGAGGAATCCTTCTATTACAATAAAGAAAAAATCCATGGATCAATTCTTTAAACCACCATGACTTTGTCCTTGGTAGGAGGTGGTTCTAGCTTGTGTTGGTATGTGGTCATTGATCATGCTATACTATACACCTGCCATGTATCCTCATTAGGGTATAGGGTTAGGTTGGGGCCTGATTGGGGGTTTGGGGGTGACAACCCCGAAGAAAAAATATTCTCCTACTTTTTTGCGTCATCACCAAAAAAGGAAAAATCACTAAAAAAAGCCGACTTTGTAGAACCTTATCTGGAAGCTTCTAAGCTTGTTATAAGGGGGTTTAGATGCGAGTTACAAGATGTAGAAAAATGCAATTATTTGTGAGATTGTAATAATTTTTGCATTGGATAATAAAATCATTGGATGGTTAGGTTTGGTGGATGTAGCCCAAATTGGGTGAACCATGTTAAAATCTCTGTGTTATAATTTTCTGTGTGTTTTTAGTTCTTTGTTTATTAATCAAATATGCATTTAATTGTTAGATATTTTCCTTCTAACCCTAATAAGTGGTATTATAGCAAGTTGTATTCATTTATCATCTATAGGAAGGTCTCACGGTTTAGTGGGAGCAATAGCAGATGAGGGTAAGCTGAAGGTTGAGAAGTTCAATGGGTAGAACTATCAGTTATGGAAAATGTAGATGAAGGACTATCTCTATCAGAAGGATTTATGGCAGCCATTAGAGGGGAAAACCAAGAAACCCTCGACAATGTCTAATGAGAAATGGGATATTTTGGACAAAAAGGCACTTGGTAGTATTCACTTATGCTTGGTACAATCGGTGGCATTCAATATTACAACAACAAAGACAACTCAAGAGTTGATGCAAACCCTAGTGAAATTATATGAAAATCCTTCCACTTCAAATAAGGTATTTCTTATAAGTGTTTATTTAATATGAAAATGGCAAAAGGTAGGGCAGTTTCTAATCATTTAAATGTGTTTAATATGGTTACCAGTCAATTAACTTCTATAAATGTAAAATTTTATGAAGAAGTTAGGGCTCTTTTGATTCTATGTTCTTTTCTTGAAAGTTGGAATAGTTTGGTCATGGTTGTTAGTAATTCTATTTTTGGTTCAAATTCATTGAAGTTTGATGATGTTGTTGGTGTTATTTTGAGTGAAGAAATTTATAGGAAAAGCTCAGGTGGAACATCCACATCAGATAGTGTTTTGAATGTAGAAACTAGAGGCAAAACAAAGGAGAGAGGAACCAATTCTGGAGGTCATGGGAAGTCACGAGGTAAATCAAAGGACAAAAGGTCCCAATCCAGAGAAAGGAAGGATTGTTGGTACTGTGGTAAGTTGGATCATTTGAAGAAAGATTGTTGGTCTCACAAAAATAAAGGAGACAAGAAGGAAGGAAATAAAGAGGAAAATGTGATAAGTAATAAACTTGCTTTGATTCTTTCCCTTGATAATGTTGATGATTCTTGGGTGTTAGATTCAGGGGTTTCATTTCATGCTATGCCCCATAGAAATTATTTTTTTGATTATGTCCAAGGGAATTTTGGGCTAGTTTATTTGGGAGATAATGAACCCTATTAGATTGTTGGAAAGGGAAGAATCAAGATTAAGTTGTAGAATGGGAATCATTGGCTACTACATGAGGTAAGGCATGTTCCAAAGTTAAGGAGAAATTTAATCTCAGTAGGGAAACTAGATGATGAAGGTTATGTTGTTAAGTTTAGTGATAAAAATTGGAAGGTTACAAAAGGTTCCTTTGTGGTAGCAAAAGGTGTGAAATTAGGCACCTTATAGATCTTTGTACATGTAATATTGTTCCTTCTACTTTAGCTATTGTAGATAAAAATCAATGTTTAGGAACAATTATTGCAATTCGATAGGAAGAGAATCAAACATTTGCTATGATTTCTGAATCAACACTATGGCAGAATAGAATTGGTCATATGAGTGCAAAAGGTATGAAAGTACTTCATTCACAGAATGTTTTACCAGGTCTAAAATTTGTGAATTTGGATTTCTATGAAAGTTGTGTGTATGGAAAACAAAAGAGAGTCAATTTTCTCACAAAAGGGAAGGAAAAGAAAGATCAGATATTAGAGCTTATGCATATGGATGTATGGGAACTAGCTTAGGTATCTTCTCTCAGTGGCTCCCAGTATTATGTTACATTCATTGATGATGCAACTAGGAAGGTATGGATTTATTTCCTTAGGTAGAAATCCGATGTATTTGAAACTTTTGAAAAATGGAGAAGCTTGGTTGGGAATGAGATAGGTAAAAAGTTAAAATGTCTCAAATATAATAATGGTGGTGAGTGTTGCAGAAAAGAGTTTGAAGATTATTGTTCCTCTAATGGTATTTGTAGGCAGAAAATGGTTCTAAGGACTCCATAGGAAAATGGAGTGGCTGAGCACATGAACAAAAAAATAATGGAGCGTGCACGGACTATGAGATTTCAAGTTGGGATACCTTTAAACATGTGGGCAGAGCCTGTAAACACTGTTATTTATTTAATTAATAGTGGTCCCTCTAATCATTTGGGTTGTGGTATTCTAGAGGAAGCATGGACATGTAAGAAAGTGAGTTATTCTTTTCTCAAGACCTTTAGTTGTGAAGCATTTGCACATGTAGATTTTGAGAATAGAGCCAAGCTTGATGGAAAATTGAAGAAATATATATTTTTTGGATATGCCATTAATGAATTTGGTTATAGGCTTTTGGATTTTGAAAATAAAAAAAATTGTGAGAAGCAGGGATGTCATATTCAATGAGAAAGTGTTGTACAAAGATCTGTTGCAGCAACATGAAAAGAAAGAAAATGATTATGCAGTGCTAGATGATATTACAAACAATGATGTTCTAGTGGTTCCTCATGCTGCGCAACAACAACAAAAACAAATACCACAAACTCTAGTGGATGTTGGACAATCTTCAAGGATAAGTAGACCTCTAGACAGATTTTCTCCCTCTTTGTATTCTATTTTATTAACTAATGCTAGTGAACCAGAATGTTATGATGAAGCTATGTATAGGTGGATACCAAGGTTTAGTGGGAGCATGGAATGTAAGAAGAAATGGACTCCTTTATGAAAAATCAAACTTGAGAATTATGCCAGTTGCTTGCAGGGAAAAAGGATTTACGAAACAAATGGGTTTACAGGCTAAAAGAGGAGGATGGAGGTAAGAAAATATTTAAAGCCAGGTTAGCTGTAAAGGGATTTGCATAGAAAAATGGTATTGATTTTGATGAGATATTTTCTCTAGTTGTTAAAATGACTTATATTTGTACTATTTTAAGTATTATGGTTGTTGAAGATTTGCATTTGGAATAGCTAGATGTTAAAATAGCCTTTCTCCATGGTGATTTGGAAGAGGAGATATATATGGAACAACCACAAGGATTTGAGGTCAAAGGTGAGGAGAAACTTGTGTGCATATTGAAGAAAAGTTTATATGGTTTGAAGCAAGCACCTCGTCAATGGTACATATCAAATTTGATAGTTTTATGGTTGAGCATGGCTATAGTAAGTGTGATTCAGACCATTGAGTTTATTTTAAGAGGTTAGATAATAATAGCTACATTATTTTATGTTTATATGTTGATGATATACTTGTAGCGAGGTCTAACATGGATCACATTAAGGAGTTAAAATAGTAGTTAGCAAATTATTTTTCTATGAAGGATTTGGGGGCAGCAAAACAAATCCTTGGTATGAAGATTACTAGAGATAGGAAAAATAGGAAATTATTTTTATCTCACGCTGATTATGTTGACAAGGTGTTGCAGAGATTTCATATGGAGAATGCAAAAGCTGTCAGCACACCTTTGCCCAGTCATGTCAAATTGACTAAGGATATGTGTCCAAAGACACAAGAGGAGGAAGGAAAAATGTCCAAGGTACCATATGCTTCAGCTATAGGGAATTTAATGTATGCCATGGTATGCACAAGACTGGTTATTGCAGATGCCATTGGAGTAGTAGGTATATGAGTCATCCCGGAGTTGAGCATTGGAATGCTGTAAAATGAATTCTTAGGTATTTGAGAGGTACATCCAATAAATTTTTATGTTTTGGGGGCTCTAATACTAATTTAAAAGGTTATGTTGACTCATATTTGGCAGGGGATATTGATACCAGGCGGCGAAGTACCACAGGTTATGTATTTATAGTTGGTGGGACAACAGTGAGTTGGGTTTCTCAGTTGCAAAAAGTGGTTGTATTATCCACCATGGAGGTAGATTATGTTGCTGCAACAGAGGTAGAAAAGGAGATGATATGGCTACAAATTTTTATGGAAGAGTTGGGAAAACAACAGGCTAAAAATTACTTGTTTACAAATAGCCAGTGTGTTATACATCTTGCAAAGAATTCTTCCTTGCACTCTAAAACCAAACACAAACAGTTGAAATATCATTTCATTCGTTCAGTGTTGGAGGATGGATAGGTGAAGCTGGAAAAGATACATACAAATTCCAATCTAGCAGATACGTTTATGAAGGCGGTTACAAGGGAGAAGTTGAGCTCCTCTTCAGCTTCAATTGGCCTTCAAGATTGAAATCAAGTATAACAAAGCAACAGGGTCCAAGGTTCTTATTTCTAGTGGGAGTTGCAAGTGCAGCGGTGTCATCCAGGATCAGTCTCCAAGAGGGAGATTGTTTGGTGTGGAGCCTGATCAATCTCCAAGTGGGAGATTGTTGGTATGTGGCAACTAATCATGCTATACTATACACTCGACAAAAGGAAAAATCATCAAAAAAAATCCAACTTTGTAGATCCCTAATCTGAAAGCTTCTAAGCTTGTTTTAAGGGGGTTCATATGGGAGTTGCAAAATGTAGAAAAACATAATTTTTCATGAGATTGTAATAAGTTTTGCACTGGATAATAAAATCATTAGATGGCTGCAGTTTGGTGGATGTAGCTTAGATTGGGTGAACCACATTAAATTATTTGTGTTATATTTTTTTATGTGTATTTTTAGTTCTCTGTTTATTAATCAAATCTGCATCTAATTGTTAGATATATTCCTTCTAACCCTAATAGCTTGTATTGATCTTTTTTAGGTTGGATTGTTGTTCTGATTGTTAGTTGGTGGTTGTCTCATTGTGCTTTTTTTGTTTCTCTGGTCTTATTGATATATCTTTATCTTTGTAAAAGGGATCAAGGCCCTTTCTAATACCTTTCTTATCTAATAAAAAACATAATAATCTTGGAAAGATTCTTTAAAGCAATACCTATCCAAAACATAAACAAGGTTATATAGATTAAACTATAAAAGTTAGGTGGAAAAAAATAGAAAACTCTTACTATAAGTAAGGTTCTTTAAGAAAAATAAACATTGCTCAGTATAAGCATGGAAATCCTTCAAAATTCATCCTTGTGAGAGTATCAACAATGTGATCAATGACAATGAATTCTATCACTTATCTATCAGAGATCAATATGTAGAGAATTGTTGTATCATAGAGTGATGATTTAAAGATTAGACTCTAACATGAAAACACAAGTGAGAGGAGAGGTTCCATAAGTCAAGGAGGTGGCCCTTATTTCCTCTGCACTAGTTGGATGTATAGACCCTTGAATTTCATCAAGAGGATGGATGATGGCACTAGAAATAAATACGCCTTGATATAATATGAATAGTTATTTATGACAAAGAGATGAATAAAAGGTTTGCATCTATGAAATATGGGTTGAGAAGAGCAAGGATGTAAAAATCAGTGAGTAAATACAATGACATGGAGTGGAGAATCAACACAAACATACTCAATATTCAAACCAACAATTAACACTTGAGGGATTCAAACCACTCTTAAATTCCAAATATAAAGAGGTTGGTAATAAATCAATAACCCCAATATTTTTCCATTTAGGCACTTGCATAAAGAGAAATACTTGCATATTCATGAAAAATTAGCAGCCTAAAATTAGGTACCTATTAGAAGTCCCAATTCAATATTTTAGTATGAACTCAATGAACCATAGATTTTTGGCACTTCTAGGTATCTCTAGTACTCTTTAGGTTTTTCACCTAAAAAGGAGAGATAGGGAGGCCAAAAACCTAGCAAGTTCACTCAAATATGCTATGATGGATGATGAAATTCCTAAATTAACTAATCTAAATGAATGAAAAGCTAAGATTTATGCAATTTTTTAAAACACAGTGTGATATGCGAACAACATGAAAATTGAATAAAATATGCAAAACAAAAAGTACAAAGATGAATCTGAGTGCACCTGGGCTAGAATTGCTGATGTCAGGATATCTAGAAAGCTAAATGATTTCATTGAAAAATTCATAGTGGGACTCATTCACCAAGGGTTGCGAATCAGTCCACCTATAGGTGAAAAACTATCGGGAACAGGTTTCTATCTGTCAGTATTCAGAATCTGACAAAACTCAGACTTTTGATCTTAAGTGGGACTCATTTTCAAAGGGTGGTGAATCATTCCACTCCTAGATTCTTGGAAAATCAGGTAGGAACTTTGCAACACTGGATTTGGAAGATTCTGAATGTTCAGTTACCAGAGTTAATTTTGTAGGAAATAGACAGAAATCACTCAATCACACTTGAAAAGATGATAACATGACTTGGAGAACCTAGTTGACTTGATTCCACTTTTCAACACCTTTTAAAACTGTAAAACCTATAAAACAAGAATGCAAACACATGCAAAAAGGGGAAAATTTTGGTGGGTTAGAAAATAGGGGTTTACCTTGGGATATGTGCAGGATCATGATGGGCCAAAAAGTGGCGATATGATGGGTATGTGGCTGACAATTATTTTTACCCAAAATTGATGAAATGAAAAGTGTTTTTAAAGAAGATTCTCAGCCTTCCACCAATATAAATTATGCTTTACTTTGAATTTAATAAATAATTATTATTCATTTTCTATTTGAATTACGAATAATGTCTTGATTGATAGGTTGATTTAAAAAAATTTGTATCTTTCAAATGGTATCACATTTTTTGAATCCAAAACATGCATCACATTCTATGATTTGCATATTGCAGGATTAAAAAAAAAGAAAATTGAATTTCATGAAGTTTTGACCAAGTTAAGGTGGTCAGACATACGAGTTTTTATATTTTTAAAAAAATTTAATAAAAAATTCATAAATAATTATTTACTTGGAAAATAATTACAAAAAAACATGCATCACATCTAGAAATGAGTCCTCTACTTATATCTAAAATCTTATAAAAATATATGATCATTTTATTTTGGTTAGGGTGGTTTGATAGACACCTACTTCTTATTTTTTTTGCTAAAATTTAAGTACTATTGCATTGAAATTTCAAATTTTCACCAAATAGATTTTTTTTTAAAATAAACCTAGTAATTTAGAAACTACATTCAATTTGCTACAAATTCTATTCTTACATGTTTTTGAAAAAATATAGATAAATTATTCATTTTTTTACGTCAAGTTGACTAACTTTGATTTTTTTTGAATTTTTTGCCACTTAAGGGCCTATTTTTTCCATGATGATCCTACACATACCCCTTGGTCAAACCCCACTTTGGTAATCAAACCCAATAAGGATAAATGATATGCAAGAAAGATGATAAATGAACAACATAAAATATGTTACTACTTACCAATATCCTTGAAGATGCAAATCTGAATCAATGTCAATGGCTACTCCAAGGTGCTTCAATAGTTACTCAATGATGTATTGCAATATGCTTGAATGCTTAAGTGAATGCATGGATGAATGAAAAATTCTTGGATATGGTTGATTGATTGATGCTAAATGAGGTTAAAATAACTTATTTATACCAATCTTGTTCCTTAGTAATCTTTCATGCATCATCACAAGCCGACATCAAGCATAAATTTGAATAAATCCTGAAAGAAATTTGAAATATTTTGAATTTTGGAGCCAAGGTAGACTCATTTGCCACCCATGGTAAATGGGTCCCACCTAGAACATAAAATTAGGTGATGGGAATTAAATGCTATTTAATGTTGTGTGTCAAGAGTATATTAAAAAATATACCTAATAAAGTATATGAGTGTATTAAGGGGTCAAATAAGACATGAGAAAGGTGTAAATAAGGGGAAAATGCCTAGAAAAGTGTGAATCTTGATTACAAGACTTAACAAAACTTCAAAATAGGACTTGTTGATGTGTCAAATGATGATTTTTAGGTGAATTATATTAAATAGAGTTTAGAATAGTGTAGAAATGTCTTACAACACTTCACAACACATTCACAAGACTACAATATTTACATTTTAGTGCTAAAATAAGCACGTTCACGCCATGTTGCAACATAAAATTAAGAAAAAATATGTAAAACACAATGAAACAAGGCCTAAAATCCCATGAAAATGATAGGGACCATTTTTCTATGGAAAATTTAGCCCCCACTTTAGTGAGAGGAAGAACTTGCTTCAGACTCACTAAAGTAGTCTTGAACATCGAAAGGAGAAGGGTTCAAATGTACTTACGTTAGGAAGATGGAATAACAAAAAACAAGAGGGATGATCAAGCCCTGAGGATGAAGATCCCATGGAAAACCAAACATAAGGACAAAGGAACACACAAGTGTTGAGAAATAAATAAAGCTTCGATCACAATCCAACTAGTTGTGAATCAGATCTAGGCAAAAAGAGAATGTGTATCACTCTAGGCCCACAGAACTTCAGCTCATCCATGGGGTGAGAAGGGACAAAATAAAGAGATACATACACTAGTTGGCATGCACTAAAAAAAAAGTGACTACGGGGAAAATTCATGTCGCTAGTTGGGCTTCCCAAGTAAATGGTGCTCAACCATGCCAAAGTTATACCTCCCGATAACTTTAACAAGATGCCACAAAAAGGAAAAAGTCTTTTTACTTAGCTTCATGAGACAAGAAAAACTCTATATGCTTAGAACTCATGAACAAAAATAGGATGGCACCACAGGCATGCAAGTTGTGTTATGCAAGGTGGCCGAATGAAAGTGCAAAATGTAGAATGTAAAAATGTAATGTGAAAGATTGTTCAAAGGATTCTTGTTTAGTTTATGTAAGTTCAATCACTTAGGGAACATTGTGTCTAATGTCTCCAAGAGAGTTCCAATCAAATAATAATAAATTCACAATTTAGGGGATGTAGTGTGTCACATCAAACCACCAAGAGGAATGTAATATGCCAAGAAAGATTGCACATATGAAAGACATCACACCCAATGTCATCCACAAAGTAATGAACATGTCATATAAATGGCAAGGCTACACTAGGAACAAAGAATGTAAATGATTTATGGTATTGCATGCCCCCACTTTAAAGGACTTGCTACACGTTGTTTGTGAGCAATTTCTTTAAAGTAGAAGAAGAAAGAGAATGTAAAAGCAAAACAAGACATGAGAGCCAACTAGGAAAGCCCTATGCCAAGTCATATATTTCAAAGTTAGGCTATGTCATGTCAAGGAAAATGAAAAAAGAAAAGAATGAAAAGGGAGTTGCCCCCAGAAAAAGAAAGCACACAAAACACATAAGGGATCTATGGATTTGGGGTTAGTATGTTTGTTGCTGCAATGTTTTTAATGAAAGAGCGTGAAACTGTCATCATTCCTTGAATACATAGAATGAGAAGAATGACATAGAGAGAGTGAAAACAAAGGAAAAAAAAAGATTCATTTGGGGTCAACATGGAAGAGACATTGCGGTCTCAACACCATGCATCGTCCCTTAAAGGAAAACACAAGCAAAAACAAAAGAAAAAAAAATGAAAAAGGATTTTGGGTCAACATGAAGGGTACATTTTGGTCTCAATTCCTTGTGTCATCCCCAAAAGGAAAAACACAAGAAAAGACAAAGAAAAAGGAAAGAGACCATATAGGTCAACATGGAAGAGACTAAGGGCATCTCTGAGCTTTGCATCATCCCCAAAGGAAAAACACATTAAAAAAGGAAAAATACAAGGACCATTTGGGTCAACATGGACAAGACTAAGGGCATCTCTACACTTTGCATCATCCCCAAAGGAAAAACACAAAACAAAAAAGAAAAAGACAAGGTAAAAAGCAATGTACAACATATAGAAGAATAGAGATAAAAATAGAAGAAGTGTATGACATATAACATCAAACACACGATATAGGGGAACATGATACGTACATAAAAGAAAAAGGAAAAAGGAAAGAGAAAGGCTAGCAAGGAAAAGGAAAATCAACCATCTAATAGATCATCTGCCTCCCAATCGTGGTCATCAAATTGTAAGGGCGTTTGATTATCCAATGGAGGAATTGCAAGTGCCATACTAGGAGAGTCACCAGGTTGTGCACTTGGTATGAGGAATTTATCATCTAAGCTCATAGAATAGGAGAATAACAAATTCAAATAATTGTGAACCTCTTCATTAATTTTAGCAATTTCTTTATCATCATCCTCATCAAGATTAATGACTACAAGAGGAAAAAGTGTGATTTCTAAAGAAGGATGTATTAGCAAAGGTGGTTGTGGGGTAGGCTTAGGTAGTTGTGATGGCGGGGATGGAATTTCTTATGGAGGATTATCAGGAGCTATTTCTGTCAAGGGGGAGGTTGATTTTCTTTATTTGTTTCAGTTTTCATTTGTCTAGCAAGAAAACGACGATGGCATCAATGCTCTCTAGCAGCCTGATTTTGTTTAATTCTATTATGAATTTGTTGAGGTGTTAGAGTGGATTGATCAACTTGAGGCTCCTTCATATTAGAATGAGATGGATCAATCTCTTTATCTTTAGCCTTGTAAACTTGTTTAATGCTAGGTGGAAAGGTTGGGCTACTGTCAACCTCTCTTTTTTGTTTAGACAAAGAGGTTGAAGGATCAAATTGCGATAGAGTGGGTATGGGTTGATTGTTGTTAGAGTGGATGTTAATCATGGTATCATCTATAACAGGAGTGGTGGAAGTGGTTGGGGAAACACCACAAAGAGACAATTCAGATATCCTTTTGGCTTTAAAATTTTGGTATGCTATGAAAAATAAATCCTTTCTAGGTGAATAGGTTCAATCAGTTTGGGCCAAAAGGATTCTAGGGAAAACTTTCCTTTGGAGGAGAGGGGATTAAATCGGCTATGGTGGATGGTAAATAATTCATTGCCATGTGGAAACTTTAAACACTTATGAATGACTGATGTGACTACTTTCATTGAGCTAAGCCAGGGGTGACCTAGCCACAAATGAAATTGGTTTGATTGTGACATAATAGAAAATATCACATCTAGTGTTTCCGGTCCTACTTGTAAAGGTAGCACAATCAATCCAATTGTAGGGAAAGCGAAACCATTATGTGTTTTTATCCATGCAGTTGCTTTATCACATTCATCTTGATATAGATTAAATCCAATACCAAAAACTCCTCTATGATCACGTTTTCACCACAAGTGGGATCTATTCATATCTTATTTGTGGGCTTATCATAGATTCTTCCTACTATGTAGAGAGGACTATCAGGAATTTTTGGTAAGATATCTTTATCAAAAAGAGTGATATCATGAATTTTAGCAGTTGGGCCCCTACGAGGGATAACATCTATCATAGCTATGAGATCTTCGATGGGAATACGATTAGCAACCATTGGAGATATTTCATATTGCTCATTATTTGTATCAACAGTCATTACATCAGTTTTAGAAGGTTCAATAACCTTGAAAAATGAAGTGGTATGTTTAGGCATAGGGTTGGTAAAGATTTGTAAATTTTGGTTAGGGTGTGCAACGGATTTATTACTTCTATCTGTAATAGACAATTCTCCTGAATCAATGAGGTCTTGAACTAGATGTTTTAGATGCTTGCAATGTTCAGTATCATGTGGATTCCAGTGATGGAGGTGACAATAAGCATTAGGCCTAAAGGTAGGTGGTAATGGTTGGTTTGGATCAAGTAGATGGATGGGTGGAAAAGTGAACATGCATTTTTGGATTAATTGGTTCATGGTATTATCAAGGGAATCAAGTAAAGGAGTGAATTGTTTGTTAGGGTCCCCATAATGATAAGGCATAATGGGCTTAATAGTGGCCATGGAACTTTGAACTTGTTGGGTGGGTTGTGGTTGTGAAGGCAGATTAAACTATAAAAATCCTCTATTTGGTTGATGAAAGTTTTGATTATTATTGTTGTTTTGATTGTTATGGTTGTTTCCAAGTTTTTCGGCTCGGCTAGAAGTGGATGTGGAATCATGACTTGAAACTGAGTTATGATATTCACACAAGGTCATGCATAAATGCATAAATGAAGGGAATTTCATCATGGTTAACTTATCCTGAAGGTTTCTATGTAATTCTCGATTAACGTCTTTTGCAAATGTGCATCAGGAATCTTAACATCTATTTGGGAATACATAGATTGATATCTTGCAATAAAATCAGTAATATTTTCATTTGTTTTTTTTCTACATCGCATGAGGTTAGCCATAGTTTTCTTAGGGGTCATGTGAACTTGAAAGTTGCTTATAAAGGCATCCACCAACTCATTGAAAGAGTGGATGGAATGATTAGGAAAATTAGGAAACCACTCTAAGGCACTGTCTTTCAAAGTCCTAGGGAAAAGTTTGGCTATAAGTCTCTCATTTAGGACAAAGTCACTACATAAAGTTGTGAAAGAATTAACATGGTTAACAGGATCTCCTTTACCTCCATATTTCTCAAACCGAGGCATTTCTATCCCTTGTGGCATTGGGGTACACAGAATCTCTAAGGATAATGGGCTACTACAAACATTATATGTGATAGGAGCGGTTTGAGCTTGACTAATGGTAGAAATTTGGTGTTGCATGGATGAAACTATGATAAGAAGTTGTGTAATGAAAAGATAATGGTATGTGGGTTGAGGTGGAAGAGAAAAGGGTGATGGGGTATAAGTCATGTTAGGGGAAGTGAAAGGAATGGTAGGAGGTGTGAAGGTGGTGGAAGGGATTTGTGATTCCATATGTGAAGTAGGGATGCTAGGTGGAACTGTGAAAGAAGGAGCCACATAACTAGCCTATTGCATAGTAATAGTGACTTGGGAAGGTGTATAGGTTGGGATGGGTGTAACAGTTGAAGGTGGAGGAAGTTGAGATCCTCCTTGACTAACAGGATTGATTGCGGATTGGGTGGTAGGAGGAGCATGTTTATTACAAATCTCAACAATCTTCTTTAGGACTATCAAACCATCATCATGTTCAAGCAACCAATGAAGGTTATCAATGGAAGGTATGGTAGTTTTGGATACATTCTCAAGGGTCAAATCATGTTGTAAATGTGAAAATTATTCATGAATATTAATCCTATCTTGAGAGTTGTTTTGGGTGTCAACATTTGATCCGTAAACGAATCGAGCACTTGCTCGTTAAAGTTCACGAGTTAGATTTTCAAAAAGACTTACAATAGTCAATCTAACATCAAGATCTTTTAATTATCGATTTAAATCCAACATGTAAATCCAAATCTCTAATCTACTAAACTCAAATAAACAATTGCAAGAAATCACAAAGAAAAATATTACAACCGAGGTGATAATGAAGTTCACTGAAATTGGCTACGTCTCTGAATTCATCAGAAAGACGAATCAATATATTGCCTTCAAGACTTGGAATCTTCACAGGTTACAAAAAGAATATGCTTTCGCCTTACAAGAGGCCTCCAGAAAGTGACTCCACCTATGAACCTAACTTCCACATCGGAAAGAAATTCTTTCAAAAGAACCAAATAAGCTTCACAAAGCTTTGACAATGAGGCTAAAACAACCTATGCAAATTCTTCACCAAGTTACAAAAATCTCCTCCTGAGATTACTTGGTTTCAAGAAGAATTGGTTGTCCTCTAAACCTAATACACCCCCTTTTTATATAAGATTTTTACCGAAATTGGGTAATAACCATAATATTTTACAAAATCCCTTATATCTCCCATACAAGGTAAAATCAAAACAAATCTCCCTAATAAACAACTAAATTGTTTTTAAAGCCCTGTCTTCAAACATTCACGAGATTGTTTGTTTTAGAGGTTTCTATTTTGTTTGTTTTTTTTTTAATATTTTAGACTTAACTAATAACCTTTTAGTTATATAGTTAAGATATTCTGGCCAATTCAAGTTATATAAAGCCTGTCCCTCAAATACACTAAGCACGTTACATGGTGCAACGGTATTGAAACCTTTTATAAGGCAGGTGGTTGGGGGTTCCAACCTCGTCATGGCTTTTTATAGCCCATTTACAAAGAAACATATAACAAAGGAAATCGATTGACAAATATAACTAGCGCACATTGTGCAGGAGTAATGGTAGACATCTGAGTTCATGAGGAGGAGGTTATAGGGTTGACACCCTCCAAAACCTTTTACTAGTCATTTCAACCAATTGCGATGAGGAGGAAGAACTGATGGGCCACATGGCGCATCCTCGTTGTGCCACGTGGCGAGGTTTGATTTGATGTCTTCATCCAGTCAGCATGCCAACAAAATGCCATGTGTCATCTTGTGTTTGCTCCATGCTAGAGTATGAGCCATGTCACTTGCCATGTCAGCTGAGCCATGTCACTTGCCACATCATTGTATGGTTGACACATGTCAACACCTGATTCGACGACCTTGTTGACGTCATCGATGACCATACTTCCACGTCATTTGTATGGATGTGCCACGTGTCAAGATACTATTGGTCCACATTAGTGTCCGTACGATAACCCATCCACCGAGTCAACTTGCCAATGTCATGCTAACGTCATCACTCTACCCTCCAGTCAACTTGGTCAACTACAAACTTTGACCAATAATATCTCGCACATACGAGCTTCGATTTGCACAAAATTAACATTGTTGGAAAGCTCTCAATGAGCTCTTTGCAATGACGCTGAATTTGATCATTTTGGAGATAATTAATTTTTGACCCTTTTTCTCATCCTTGATACCCGAGTTGACCAAGATTTGACCAAATCTTTGACTGCATGTAACTTGAGCAAACAGACTACTTTTTCATCTGTTCAAGTTGCGCCAGATTCAGTTTGTTGAGCTCTCCATGATGGCATCACTTTTGGGAGAAATTGGAACACTTCAATTTTTAGGCTTTGAAGATCCTCCTGGATCAACATTCATTGGATGGAAGGTTGAAGGAATAGTACCATTTTAGTTCCTAATATGCCATTGTCCATACTAGGAGTAGGAGCTCTTGAAATCCCAAGGTCCACAATGAAAGTGCTATCATGGGATGCCATGATTCTAGAACTTCTTCTCAATTGGAATGCTAGACATTCATACAAATACTACAAAGGAGAAAGGTGACTCAAATTTAATGCAATCTAGTGTATGTAAATGCTAATAATTGATTTACTGCTAACTGTAACAAAACTTGAAACTACAAAAAATAGAATGTAAGAAAATTGCCAAAAAATGCTTAAAATAAATGCTGAAAAACTATAGAAAGACTGATTCGCCCTGGGTGGCAAATGAGTCCCAGTATGCAAGATTTTTATGATTTTCAATTTTTTTAAATGTGTGCAATGCAAAAATAGAATTCTTGTAAAGAGAAAAAATGCAAAAAATTCAATTTTTCAATTTTATGAGATGCAATAATGAAGTCTAATCTAGCTTTCACTAATGCAAGATAAAAAGAGTACCGAAAATGCAAAAAAAAAAACAATGTCCTAATTGAATTGTAATGTAAAATTTAATCTAGGATGCAATATTTCAATGAAATTAGAAAGTGCAAAGTGCTCAAGAGTCGGGTTCACCAAAATGAACCATAGATTTTTGGCACTTCTAGTTATCTCTAGCACTCTTTAGGTTTTTCACCTAAAAAGGAGAGATAGGGAGGCCAAAAACCTAGCAAGTTCACTCAAATATTCTATGATGGATGATGTAATGCCTAAATTAACTAATCTAAATGCAAATTATTGAATGAAACTAATCTAAATCAATGCAAAGCTAAGATTTATGCAATGTTTCAAAACATAGTGTGATATGCAAACAACATGAAAATTGAGTAAAATATGCAAAATAGAAAGTACAAAGATGAATCTGAGTGCACCTGGGCTAGAATTGTTGATGTCAGGATATTTGAAAAGTTGAATGATGTCACTAAAAATTCAAAGTGGGACTCATTCACCAAGAGTGGCAAATCAGTCCACCTATAAGTGAAAAACTGTTGAGAACAGGTTTCTATCTTTCAGGATCCAAATTTTGAAAAAACTTAGATTTTTTGATCTTAAGTGGGACTCATTTGCCAAGGTTGGTGAATTTTTCCACTCCTAGATTCTTGGAAAATTAGGTAGCAACTCTACAACAACAGATCTGGAAGATTCTGAATGTTGAGTTGCTAGAGTTAATTCTACAGGAAACAAACAAAAATCACTCAATCAAGCTTGGAAAGATGATCAAATGAATTGGAGAACCTACTTGACTTGATTCCACTTTTCAACACCTTTTAAACCTGTAAAATCTGCAAAACAAGAATGCAAAAACATGCAAAAAGGGGAAAAATGTTGGCGGGTTAGCAAATATGGGGTTGCCTTGGTCAAACCCCACTTTGGTAATCAAACCCAATAAAGATAAATGATATGCAATAAAGATGATAAATGAACAACATAAAAGATGTTACAACTTACCAAGATCCTTGAAGATGCAAATCTGAATCAATGTCAATGGTTGCTTCAAGGTGGTTCAATAGTTGTGTTGATGGGTGTTTTTGCACACTTTCTCAACACAAGAAGTGCGTAGGTGCACTACCTCTCTTGAAAGACAATCTTCCACAATCAGATTGTAGAACACTATCCCAATGTCTCTTGGGTGTCAAGTCTTGACAATGCTTGGAATATCTTAGTTGTTTGATGTGAATTGTTGGAATCACAAGGCAGACTTACAGATTAGTTACAAAGCGTGAGAAGTTGGATCTACAAATAGAGTTCTTAGGATGGGAGAGTCATTGTGCATTTGTTATAGTTTCAAACAATAATCTTGAACTCCATTTTGTCATTGGATTTAGCTTTACAATGTGTAATGAACCTTGCCTAAGGTTAATTATTAAAAAAAAGAGAAAATGGGAAGGGAAGAGAGGAAGTTCCTGGATCTAAAACTATGAATGAACAGTGATCATGGTGGTTGCTACAATAGACAAACTCCCTATACTGGGTTTTTCTTGGCCAAGAGTATCCTACAGTTACACAAAACTAGTGCAATCTTCTAAGGATTGCATATTTTCATATTACACACACACATCATGCACATGCAATCAAACTAAGTTGTAGCAATAAAGGAAGGAAGCTCAGACTAGTTTTGCAAAGTGACTCATCATCAATGAACCACAAAAAAAATGAGCTAGAAATTCATCAAATACTAAAACAATAGTCACCATCACCACTTATATTCAAGAAACTAACAACTAAACTAAGAAGGGAAGTAGAACCATGCATGCAAGATGAGCAAAATCAAAGAGAACATCCATAAAATCATGCAATGTTGTCTTCTATTGCTGCAAATGTTGTTTACACCAGCTCTCCAACCTCTCAAAAATGAGGGGCAAGACCCTATTTATAGTTTTCCAAAGCCCAAACTAATGGCTAGGATTGAATTACATTGAATTGCCCAAATTTGTTTACATTTGGGTTTCACCTACCCCTCAATATTCAGCAATTTAAAATACATCTTTTTCCTTTTCCCTATTTTTTCATCTAGTGCTCAGGTGTTGTAGCAGTTTGTCATTTAGATGATTACCCTTTTCACTATAATTGAAACCGCCTGAAAGCTACCTTCTTTCACTGATCGATCTAAAACATTTCTTAGCTAGTCGAGTGCATCCCATTTGTGAATTTTTATCATTGGATCAGATGATTCAGCTTCTGATGGATCGTTATCATTTGTTTGGAGGGAAGAAATAACTGCTCCCTCCAACCACCTTCAAGGACACATGCCCTCTTTTAATGCCAACTCTATTGATGGGTGCTATGAGGAAAGGTGGGCATGAAATGAATGGTGATAGGAACTATGTGCTTTTCCTTGTTCAACTTTATCAATGGGTCTCCCCGATGAACCCATGGTAGGCTTCTTGAATCCTAGATACATGAAGTGCAGTAAGTGCATTCATACACAAATCAAGGCAAAAATTAGTCAAACCTTGCAAACTCCCTGTTAGATCCATCCATGCATCATCAAAAGATCATAATATTCATCATTGGAGCTTATTTGGACCATAAACATTAATGCATGCCAAAAGGGGGTGGGTGCCAAGGTGGGCGACAAATAAAAGACGGAGGGAAGGAAGACATTGAACGAGGGACAACAAACTAGAAGGGAAGTTCTCAGACCTCACAAAATTTAGAGAAACCAAGATTTTTCAATTATAGTGGATGAGAAAAGGGGAAGATAGAGTTCTAAGACAAACATCCTCGAGATTGGACTCACTTTGAAAAAAGTGGAAGTTTGGAAGGGGAAAGTTGAATTGTCACTGCCCTTTTGAAAAGGAAATGAGCACACGATGGACCAGAAGGAAAATCCCAGATGGTGATGGAGGGACGGAGTTCTAGAAATGAAAAAGGAGGGATGGAGTCCCAAAAACGACGATGGAGGGGGCGGGTCCCATAAGGCAGACCATTGGGGGCCGACGGAAGGTCAAAATGACCAAGGAGGGACAGAGTCCTGAACATGGCGAAAAAGGGGGCATGTCTCAGAAAGGAGACTATCGAGGGCTGATGGAAGGTCAAAATGGCCAAGGAGGGACAAAGTCCTAAAAACGGCCACAAAGGGGGTGGGTCCCGGAAGGTGGACTGTCGGGGGCCGACGAAAGGTCAAAACGGCCAAGGAGGGATAGAGTCCCGGAAGGAAATTTTTGAAACAATCGAAACCTAACGAAACCTTGGCAGTTCACTTAGGCACCACAAAAACATCCCAAATCAATAGGAAATTTTTCCCCAAAGCCAAAAATGAAGGAAAAAGCGAATTGAGCGAGCAAGGAAATCAAGTAGGGGAAACCTGGAGGACCCGAAGGACCTAAACAAATTTGCGGGGTGAAACATGGTCGTCTTGAAATCATACTATGAGGCTCGCCGACCATTTTAGATGCCAAAATTAGGGGCACACAAAACGAGGAAAGGACACAAGATGACCTGACAAGGCAATAGGACAAGAGGGTCCCCATTCTGAATAGGGCGTGTGTGTTAAACATGCACAAAAAATGGTGACTCGCTGGGGAAATGCTCCAGAGCATTTTGATGACAAACTAGAATCACAAGCCCAAAATCTCTAGTTTTGATCTTCACACTAGGGAAAATAAACCGAACACTCAAGCAAAGGATCAAAACCACTAGCCAACCCAACCTTCAGTATGCTGAAAATCCAAGTGTGTGTAGTTGCATTAATTCCCATCTTTCAGTTGCTATAGGAACCCAAGCTACGTCAAGTTAAGCTATGTAGTTTATTCTAACTCCAAAAGCATCCAAGAAATTGCCTTGTTGCCAGTCAGGCATCCATAACCCCAGTGAGGTTGTCACTATGATTCACTCAAACATTGCTCTACCGTCGGCCATGCATCCATAGCCTCGGTAGACTTGCTCAGATACCCCTGAAAAGCTGAATTTCTTTTCTTTTGATTTACAATATTTTTCTTTCTTTCTTTTGTTTCTTTTCTTTTGATTTTAAATTTCCAATTCCTTTTGTTTCAACCTGCAAGCATTAAAGGTCGAGCTTAGGGCTGAGAATCACAGTGGCATTGAAGCAAAATTTTAGATTTTTCAATTAACTAGACTTCACAAAGGACCAACAACGAATGTCAGATTTTTAAGATGTGAGGGATATAAGATTCCATAATACATCAGAATCAGACCAACCAATGACTTATCCTCTTTGAATCAAACACCCAAATCACTCGACACTAACAGAAGACCTTCACCGTGCACTCTGAAAACTTGATTAGAGTTTGACGAAGAAATACATAGAACAACCCCCAGGCGATAAGTATGGTTGTTGTGCATAAAGGTGTGCCCAACCAAAATCAAAGGGACCCCGAGCAAAGCAGCAACAAAGTAGCAGCAAAACAAAAGAAAATCGAAAACAAACACCTACACTAACCAAAGCAGAAAAGGGAAAGAAAACAACAAGAAAACTACTCTAAAGAAAACAACCTACAACACACAAACTAACCCAAGGAAAACAAGAAAGTGAAGTATTTACAAGAAACCTACACTACTCAAAAATGAGCTATGTACAAAGAGATATTTACAAAGCACTATGTTCAAGCAGGGAAAGTTGACATTATCGTTCATTGGATTTCACAATGCATGCATAAGAAAATGGGTAATCATTATCGTTCTTAACCATGCAAATTTATATTTATATTCCAAAAAAGAGATTCAATGTTGTAGCACTCAAGTTCAATCACATCATCATGAAAAATCAACAATTGAGGTGATTCGTTGAACCCATGGTTAATCCATAAACATGTTTTCCTTCCCTCATTACCATAATCAAAATGAAACATGCAACTGTAAGTATTCATAGGATTAAGGAAGGATAGAACTTGGATGTTGTCATGTAGATGTGGCAACATTGGTCAGTTGAGAGCAAGCATAACATCATCGATAGGTGCATTGGTCGCTTCAAATGGAGGCACCAGGTGGTGCAACATTTCATACATCAAGCTTGCATAAGGTAGGGAGAATGAGGTAACAAGCACTGCTTCCATGTCTTGCACAGGATTGACAATCCCTATTAGCTATTCTTTGATAAGGTAGACTTCATCTCATTGATTTTCCGCAAACCTAGTGTCCACTTGATTGCTGTCCTCAAAAGGTAGCACGTTGTCCCCACTTGTAAGGAAATTAGAGTAGTGGAAACAATTTCCTACGCCAATCTTGAGAAGAGATCATGAAAAATTTAAAAACTTGATCAAGCAGTTACAAAAAATTAGCACATTCAAAACATGAAATAAATAATGAAACACAAAACACTAGATATATGTGGGGAAAACCCTTTCAGGAGAAAAAACCCCACTCCAAACCCTGCTCAATGTATTTCAAATCCAACAACAAGATTGCATACACTTGCAGAGCAAGTCTTTTACAAGAGTATCACCAGTTAACAAGTCTGGAAGAATTCTGACAGCATTCCAATAGCATAAAAATACCTACAAACTCAATATCTAAAACTACTCCTCAAGCCTTCAATTTATAGACCTCTAGCAATACAAAAAACTGCCAGTGGTTTACAAAACCATGTGCTTGGCTTCTCCAACAAGATTCAAGGTTGAGACACCTCATTTCCCAACATTCTCCCACTTTCCAAATACCTTGCAAGGGCCAAGGGAAAAACACCATCATGGATCAATTGCTAGGGGCCAAAAGGCCCATAGACTTGGAACACCACCTAAATTTTGCTTTGCTCACGGGCTTAGTTAATGCATTTGCAACATTCGCCACTGTCTCTACCTTTTCCAGCTTCACCCTGCCATCCTTGACCATATCTCTCATGAAGTGATACTGAACATCAATGTGTTTGGTCTTGGCATGAAAAGTTGGGTTCCTCATAAGGCAGATTGCACTCTGACTATCATAATAAACTGTAACTGCACCCTGTTTCAATCCAATATCTAAACACAAACACTTCAGCCAAATGGCTTCTTTACAGGCATGAGTAGCTGCCATATACTCAACCTCAATAGTGGAAAAATTGACCACATCTTGTTGCTTTCTCATCCAACTGATTGCACCACCATTAATAGTAAACACATATGCACTAGTGGACCTTCTGCTATCAACATCACCAACCCAATCTGAATCCACAAAACCATGAATACTCAGGGAATGTTGATCTCTTGTACCATGAAAAAATATATAATACTCTATTGTACCTTGAAAATACTTGAAGACCCTCTTAACTGCATCCCAATGCACTCTTCCAGGATTAGACATAAAATGAGAAAGAACTCCCACTGCTTGGGCAATGTTTGGTCTTAGACAGACCATAGCATACATTGAGCTTCCAATTGCACTCTGGTAAGGAATTTTTCTCATGTCTTCCATCTCCAATAGGGATGTAGGACATTGTGAAATAGAGAGCTTCATTCCCAATGTAACAAGAACACAAAGTGGTTTACAATCCTTCATGTTGAACCTTTACAAAATAGAACAAACATACTTACTTTGGCCAAGCCATAGCTTTTTGTTCTCACGATCTCTTCTAATCTCCATCCCAAGTATGTGCTTTGCTGCACCAAGATCTTTCATTTCAAATTTCATACAAAGCTAAAATTTCAATTCTGTAATCAAACCTTTTCCTTTACCAATAAACAACATGTCATCAACATATAAAGAAATTACCAGGAAACAATCACCATTCGATTTAAAATATACACAGTGATCAGATTTAGACCGCACAAATCCCAAACTCAATACATATGTATCAAACTTTTGGTACCACATCCTAGGACTTTGTTTAAGGCCATACAAACCAACTTTCTTTTATATTTTACCACATAATGCTCTAGCTGTGTCATATAAATTTCTTCCTCCAAATCACCATGAAGAAATGCAATTTTTACATCCATTTGTTCCAATTCTAAATCATAAGTTGTTGTAATAGATAACAAAAAACAAATAGATGTCATTTTAGCAACAGGAGAAAAAATCTCACCATAATCAATACCATCAACTTGAGAGTATCCCTTCGCAACCAACCATGCCTTATACTTTTCAACATTTCCATCTAAACCAATCTTTTTCTTAAACACCCATTTGCATCCAATAGGTTTCCAACCCTCAGGAAATGGTACAAGGTCCCATGTATCATTCCTTTTAAGAGCTATCATTTCTTCATCCATGGCTATTTTCCAGGACTCTACATCATTCTTTCCTAAAGCCTCTTGCATAGATCTTGGTTCATCAATCTTAGTACTCAAAGAAAATATACACTTTCAATCATCAGGTGAATACCCATGCCTTTGAGGTGGTTGCCTTTGCCTTGTAGACCTTCGAACAAGCTGAGGTGGAGGTTCTTCCACTTCTTCCTCCTCTTTTGATGATTCAGAGCTTGATGAGCTCTCCTCAACTTCTTGTCTATTTTGGGGTCTCGGTTCAATTTCCTCAAGCGTAGAAGGAATTTGAACCACATCATTTTTCTATTCAATTTCTTTATGCTCTTATGGCTGAAAAGTAATAAGAGAAGATTTTATCTCTCTAAAAATGACACTTCTGGAATAAATTAACTTTAGTGCAACAGGGTCCCAAAGCTTGTATCCTTTTACACCATAGCTATAGCTGATGAAGATACATTTGACAGCCTTAGAATCCAATTTTTTTCTCTTCTCCTTAGGCACATGTGCATATGCCTCACAACCAAAAACTCCCAGATGTCTAAGTAAAGGATTTTTCTCCAACCATGCCTCCATTGGCATTTTATCAACAAGTGTTGATGTAGGAGATCTATTTATCAAATAACAAGCAATGGCAACAACTTCAGCCCAAAAATTTTATTCTAGATCAACTCCACTTAACATGCTCCTAGCCTTCTCCATCAATGTTCTGTTCATTCTTTCTGCAACTCCATTCTGCTGCAGAGAATATAGAGTTGTCTTTTGTCTTTTAATCCCGCAATCTTTACAAAATCTGTCAAAATCTATAGAATAGTACTTGCCACCATTGTCAGTCCTCAAAATTTTAATTTTCTTTCTATTCTGAGTTTCTACCATAGCCTTGAACTCCTTAAAATGATTAAAAACTTCAAATTTACTCTTTAAAAAATATACCCATGTTCTCCTACTGAAATCATCAATAAAAGTAACATAATAAACCAATTTACCAATAGAAGGAACATCAACATGACCAAATACATTAGAGTGAATCAGATCCAAGATACATGAAGACTTATGAGAAGATGAGTAAAACTGAACATGGTTCTGCTTGCCATAAATACAATGTTCATAGAAATCAAACACTAGATTGAAATCATTCAACCCCTCAACAAGGTTCTTATTTTTTAGGGCTTTTAAAACCTTCTCTCCAATGTGGCCAAGCCTTTGGTGCCATAACATGGTCTTCTCTGTAGGAAACTTTGATTCAGTAGAAAGAGCTCCCTTGGGTACCCAGAAGCCACGACCATCCACAGAAGAGGAAACCATCTCTTTTCTCATCGAAGTAGATTTTGGCTTAATCTTATCAGAAGTGCTATTGCATTCAATTGTGCATGCATCAAACTAGTACAATGTATCCAATCTACTTCCTCTCACTATCACCATAACACCTCTCACCATTTTCACACTTGCTTTAGAAAACTGTACATGCACACCCGCATGTATTAGCTTGCTAACTGATAATAAATTTCTTGCTAGTCCTGGGATATGCAAGACACCATCAAATTGTCTAACTCTACCATCAAAAAATTTCACATGAATACTACCACAGCCAATAATATCTAGGAAAGAATCATCACCCAAATACACCTTAGCACCATCATAGTTTTCATACTTACTAAACCAACTTCTGTTAGGAGTCATGTGGAAAGATGCACTTGAGTCGATCAACCATACATTATCACCTGCACAAGTGGCCAAGGCTGCAATAAAGGCATCTCCATCTTCCTTTTTAGAATTAAAATTAGAATCTTGCGTCTTCTTCTTTGTTTTCTTCTCTTCTTTATAGTCTTTTCGAAAGTGTCCAATTTTTCCACAATTCCAACATATCGCCTTGGACTTACTAGGAGATTTTGATCTCCCCTTATTTTTTGACTTGGAATGGCCACGCTGCTTCTCATCTTTTCCTCTTTCTTTTTTTCTTCCTCAAACACTCAAAGCCTCTTTGGCGTTCAGAGAGACCTTCCTTCTCATCTCTAAAGAACTTGCAGGTTGCTCCTGAGAGTTGCACAAGAAAAAGTGCAGAAAATCAGCTTGTGAAGAGAATGGGAATAAGAGAAGGGAAGAGGGATTTTGTAGGTGAAGTTTGGTGAGAGTTGAGGGAAGGAGAAATCAGCTTGGTATGTATGTTTTTCCAGGTTTGGAAGTGAAGGCATAACAACAAATGGATTTAAGAATCTATAATTGAGTTGTTGCAGATTTTGTATTGAAGTTTGCAAATGTTTGATGATCTTGTTTCACAGTTTTTGGTAGAAGATTTGAAAGAATGAACTTGTTGTCCTTAAATTATTTTTCTATTTATGAGCTTAAATTATTTTTCTGTTTCACATTTATTTCTCATTTTTGGGTGTTATTGAACTTGCAAAATTTTATGTAGATTAAAACATTTTTGAGATACCAAGTTGAAACATCACAATAACTTCTCCAAATTGATGATACAAATGGTGCAGCCTCATGTGCTGATAATAATAGTCTCAAAACTGATATAAAATTGATGTACAATAGGAAAATAATTTAAGGACAACAACAAGTTCATTCTTTCAAATCTTCTACCAAAAACTATGAAACAAGATCATCAAACATTTGCAAACTTCAATACAAAATCTGCAACTTAATTATAGATTCTTAAATCCATTTGCTACTATGCCTTCACTTCCAAACCTACAAAAACATACATACCAAGCTGATTTCTCCTTCCCTCAAGTCTCACCAAACTTCACCTGCAAAATACCTCTTCCCTTTTCTTATTCCCTTTCTCTTCAGAAATTGATTTCTACACTTTTTCTTATGCAACTCTCAGGTTAGCTTGTCTCACCATTCCTGCTGAGTGACTGGTTCCAAAAATTGTCAAATCTCCCCTGCACACAAAGTTTCACTTGCAAACATATCAATACCAAAAGAACAATGAGATTCAACACTTCCCATTTTATTTTCCTTTCTATCCCTATTATCTACTTCAACTTCTTTTGCCAGTTCCTCTTGCCTATCCTGTAAAGGATTCAAGACATATTTTTCCCCATCCTTTATGATGCTATATGTATTCTTCCTACCATCATGTAGAGGTCTTCGATCATACAACCATGGTCTACCCAACAAAATATGGCATCCAAAAAAGGAAATCAAACTATATTTGAATACAAAGATTACTTTTCCTCTTCCTCTTTTCTATTTCAAGGCCTCTCAAAGCCTCAACAACACAACTTCAAAAACCCTCAAGTCCTTTACATGTAAATTGCCTCACATTTGGCACTCTGCCTACATACTCAGGAAATCCATTCTCATTTTTGGGGGGGAAGATTTAGGGAAGGTTATTTTTGGGTTTTCTAGCTTGGCTAGTTTGACAATTTTTATAGTGGAGGAAGGGGAGATTGAACCAAGTTGAAAGTGGGTTTCTTGGGGTTGAATATACATGTTATTTGCTATATTTTTATAGGTCTAGAGCAGCAAGGAGTTTGGGACTTTGTTTGTGTGTGTTTCTTCAAGTTGCAACTTGTTTCAACAAGTTTTTCTTGCAATTTTGTAGTGCATGTGAGCACATTGGAATCTTGAATGTATGAATTCATATTGGATGTAAATTTCAGATTTTTAAATAGGTTTCCATGTTATACACAGTCCTTTGAGACTGATTTTCAAGTGTATTTCATATTCACAAGTTAATGCAAAAAGTTGTGTGTAATTTTGTTGAGAAATTTCTAAATTGGTTTGTCTCAAATTCCTAGCTTCATCAAGTTGGTAACTTTTTCATACAATAGAGATTAAATAAATAGCTTATTCATTTAAGATATGTATCCATAAATTAAATATCTTATTTAATGGATACAATGATCATTAAATAAATAGCTATTATTCATTTTTCATACAATGGAGATGAAAAAGTATTTAATATTGTATCCATTAAGTTGGTAGATTTATTTTATTGTATGGATTATCCCTTCTCAATTGGATTATCCCTTGTCTTCCACATTAAAATATCAGGTAGCTTAATATTATTCCAATAACAAGTTGGTATTCTGGAATGAAAATAACAAGTGTGAGTTTTTGTTGGAATGATAAAAACATATTAAAGGTAGCTTTAATTTCCACCAATCAAACTTTGTGTGCAAGGAATATTTGACTATTTTTGGAACCAGTCACTTAGTAGGAATGGTATTAGAGCAAGGAATATTCTTCGAGTGTGAGCAAACTGCCGAACAGAGGCAGCTTGCACCAGTGATTGTGAGTTGTGGGTGTGCAACCATATTTTCTAGAGGAAGAGGAAGAGGAAGAGAAGAAGGGAGAGACCAAGGCATAGCATACCAGAGGTTGGTTGCAAGAAGGTGTTGTTGCAGATTTTTAGTGGTGTGCAAATGTGTTGAAGATTCCTGGAGTTGCAGAGATGAAGTTTGTAACTAGGTTGTTGTGAGATAGATTTGTTGCAGGAGAAAGGTTCTGAAGCAACCTTGGATTTCTGAAGGCAATCATTTGGTTTTTATTTTCAGATTTGTTGTATTTCTTGGGCATGTGAAAATCCCACAACCCTTAGAGGTTGTTGTATTTGTTTTGTGTGAATTGTAGGTGTGAAGGGTGTAGGCAACCTTTGAATATTTGTGTGTGAATTTTATTTTCATATTATAATTTTTGGTGTGCATTTTAATGGGCATGTAACAGCCCCAACCCAAGAGGTTGACTGTAATGTTGATGTAATTTTCTAGTATTCTGAATGAGAAGTTGGTTGGTTGAAATTTGTAATTCAGCTATGCAAGTTATAGAGAATTGTAAGCCTTTTAGAGTTGAATTTAATTGAAGGGTTTGTGAGAGGAATTTGTGAATTAAAGTGAAATATATTAGGTGTCATAAGATGCCGATTGAAACTTTCAATTTGATCAATTTTATTGTGGAAGAGTATTATGAGGGTCATGAAAATTAAATATCAATTTTTATTCCTTCATTAACTATTTATCTATTGCATAAATAATGTGGGGGGTATTTGGAGCATAAAAGAGACAAAAAAAAAGATTTTAGAGCTTTTAAAATTCTCATAATAGAGAAAAACGCCCCTTGAATAAAGACAACATTTGGAAGAGTTTTGGAAGTTTAAATGCATCATTTATGGCTGAATAAAGAGAGGATATGGATAGCTATTCTTAGGGAAGAGTTGGGAGCCCATTCTAAGGCAATAATTAATGATTTTCAATACATTTTTGGGGAGTTTTTGAGGAAAAACGTGGGAAGAAGTTTCAGAGGAATGGAAAAGGAAAAACTACCTTTGTAGAGGTATTCCTGGGAAGTTTTTGTTGCAAGTTGGAGTAGCAACAGAGGATTGAAATAATGTTGGGTTAATGAAAAAGTTGGAAGACTTCTTGAACAGAAGTTGTGAGAGAATGGCTGTGAGAGCCAAGTTTTGTAAACCTTATTTTGCTATTATATTTTTGCATAAAATTGTAATTGTTTCATATGATCGGATATAGTTTCAGATTTGAATGTTAAATCTCTTATTTATTTAATCTTCATTGTATGAGTTTTATTGTATGAAAAAACTACCATCGTATGGATTATCCCTTCTCTTCACATTAAAATATTAGGTAGCTTAATATCATTTAATCCATACAATACCTTATAAAATGGATACAATGATGTAGCTTTTCTTAATTTTTCTTCAAGTAAGAAGAAACTACATCATTGTATCCATTTGAGAGTCTTTATCTCACTTGTTTGTATTGTCAATTTGGAGAAGTTATTGTGATGTTTTTTGAAGATTATGAAAATTCTTTATTCAAAACTAATATAATAAAATGGGTAGAAGTGAAATACAAATTAGGGAAGGTTATTTTTATAATAACCTTCCCTAAAGAATTATTGCAAGGTTATTTTAGAGATACTCAGCAGGAATGGTGAGACAAGCTAATTTCTACAAGGATTTGGGTAGAAGTGACTCAGAAGGGATTAATATGTGATGAATATTTCCATCACAAATTTTTTATTGCAGGTTTGAATATTCATAGTTATTTATGTAGTGGGGTGTTTTTCTCTATTATGTTCAAATTTTAAAAGCTCTAAATTTTTTTTGTCTCTTTTATGCTCCAAATACCCCCCACATTATTTATGCAATAGATAAATAGTTAATGAAGGAATAAAAACTGATATTTAATTTTCATGACCCTCGTAATACTTTTCCACAATAAAATTGATCAAATTGGTATTCTGGAAGTGTTAAATTAAAGGTATGAGAAGGGATAATCCCTACAATATCTTATTTAATGGATACAATGATCATTAAATAGCTAAATGCAAATATCTTATTTATTTGAATTATCATTAAAAACTCACACCCAACCACAAACTCATACATGGATATTGGGTGTGACTTTGTAATGATCAACTTCTAACACAAATGAAAATCACTTAAATGATTTAAATTAAATATGAAATAACTTAGAAAAGATAAACAAAGCAAAAATTTTGCAAACAAATTTCCAAATTCTTTATTCAAAACTCTCTTGCAAACATCAAAATATATTCTCCATTAAGGAAATACAAAGATTGCAGCCTCTTGGAATGATAAAAACATATTAAAAATCAAATTGAGTTGTTGCAAATTTTGTATTGAAGTTTGCAAATATTTGATGATCTTGTTTCACAGTTTTTGGTAGAAGATTTGAAAGAATGAACTTATTGTTGTCCTTAAATTATTATTTTGTTGTACATCAATTTTATATCAGTTTTGAGACTATTATTATCAGCCCATTAAATAAGCTAT
>VDFB02270651.1:319316558-319373042 GCA_007258455.2 Sequoia sempervirens | reverse complement strand
TGTGTATGGAAGTAGCCCCAGAACAGCTTTAGAATGAGAAGATGGACCAAGAGAAGAAGAAATAAGTCTTTGAAACCCGAGAAGATTTTTGCAGAACACATCAAGGATATACATGAGAAGGTAAGAGAACATATTAACAAGATGAATATGCAGTATAAGGCTAAGGCAGATAAGAAGAGGAGGTATAAGGAGTTTCAGATTGGTGATGAAGTGATGGTCCACTTGAGGAAAGAAAGGTTTCCAGTGGGAACATATAACAAATTGAAGATAAAGATGTTTGATCCCTATAAAATTTTGAAGAGGTATGATTCAGGGAATGCATATGAGATAGAGTTGCTGGATGGATTCAAAATTTCCCCTGTGTTCAACATTTCAAATTTGATAGAGTATCATGAAGGTGGTGCAGAGGAAGTACCAATGATGGAACAGTGTGGGATTCCAGCACCTACTTCAGAAAAGGAGGAGATTGAGGAAATCTTGGATAGTCGTGTGGGAAGGAGTACCGAAAATAGGCAGTATGAAGAATATCTGGTGAAATGGAGAGGAAGGCCTGTGGAAGATTCATCCTGGCTATATAAGGCAGTGGTTCACCGGTTGGGTTTTCCTTAACCATCTGAGACGTGACGGGGTCACTTCTCAAAATTACCCTGGGTGTCTGATGCAGGAGCATCCAGTGGTGTAAGGGCAATCTTGCATCACCCAAAAATAGTTAAATTTCAAGTTTCTCAGTTTTTAGATGTTTTTACATTTTTGGATACCCTTTTCATGAAATTCCCAATTTATAGTTTTTATTTTATGTTCCTGGGTTGAAAGATATTGCAGTTTTAGCTTCCCAGATTTGCACCTGAAAATCTTCCGAGTGGGATTTGAGGCACTTAGAGCTCCCGGATCGGCCCCAAAACTTGTCGAAATCAGTGTAGCAATTTCGAGAGCGTTCTTGACTTCGAGACCTTTCCAACGGTTCAAACGGTTCGTGAATCAGAGTCCCAGATCAAAAGTTATGGCCCCGGGAAGTTGGCGACTTTCTATAAGATACCATTGCAAATGCTCTTTTGAAATTTGAACTTCATGTTGTAAATTTTCGGCGCCAAACCGCCTAAACTCAATTTGAATTGTTTTGGCTCCAAACTAATGAGGAGCTCTATTTATGAGCGGGTTTTCTAATTTTTGGGTAACTTTTTGGGGACAAGCTCGCATATTGTGAAAGGGTTATTCTGTAGCTTTCTGTAACTTGCATGTGTTGTAGAACTTGAGGATTTGAGATCCTCTACATGTAAGAAGTTCCATTTTCCGAATAATAAAATTATTCTCTTGTTTGTGAGTTATTTTCTGTGTCTCGGGTTGCACCCTCATCATTTACACAAAGACTTATAGAAGGGTTTGATAGGAAGAACCCAAAGATGCATTTTAAGGACTTCACATGCCTAAAATAACAAGGTTTTGTAGAAGAATATGTAACAAAATTTCAAATGATCTTTGTCATGATGTGGGATTTAATGAAATTAGACTCAAGTTTTTTATTTATTGAAGGACTCCTTGAACCACTTAATGTATTGGTTCGAGCTTTTGAACCATTATCTTTACAATCTATGTTATTTGAAGGGCCTTAAATTTGGAAGACTCAACACCTAAAAAAAATAACTGCCACAAGGGACAATTCTACCATGTAGAAGCAATAATGGATGATGAACCTAAGGAGAAAGAATTTGAACTTGAACTTGGAAGAAGAGATAACAAGGTGATGAATAGTTTGCAAGTGGTACTTTAGTTGCATTTTCAAGGGCACCCAAGTATCACCCCTTTAGAATTTGTAGTGTTTTACACAGACAAAAAGTGATTGTCGTAGTGATAGTGGTGCTACACATAACTTCATTAATGAAGGTTTGGTAATGGGAATGAAATTAAAAGTTGAAAACTTTGAAGGTTTTAAGGTAGTCATTGCAGATGGATTCACTACTCCTTGCACTCAAGGAATTTAGCAACTAAGCATTACCTTGGGAAACACCTAATAAGTGAAGATTTCTATGTGGGAAACACATGTGATATAGATGTGATTTTGGGCATCCAATGAGTACATTATTTAGGTACATATTTTAAGTATTTTAAAAATATGGAACTTTATTTGCAATATGATGACAAGAAAGTAATTCTACAAGGCCCATGGAATGGGTCTCTAAGGGTGGTGACATCAAAAAGTATGGAAATAGTTTTTAGACATGGGAAAGTAGAGTGGGAAACACAATGTATGATCCTTGATAGGTCTTTGTCCAAAGAAGGAAAGACACATACATGTTGATATTCAATCTATCTTAGATAAGTGTAAGGGATTTTTTGATAGTATTCCACCCAAACTATCTCCTAAGAGGGGTTTTTAGCAAACCATTGAATTAAAAGGAGAAAAACCTATCACAAGCATGCCTTACCACCACCCAAAAAGATATAAGGAAGAAATTGAGAGAATAATTAAGAATCTACTTGAGATGGGGCATATACAACCTAGCTCCAAACCTTTCACCTCTTCTGTGGTATTGGTTAAAAATAAAATGGTACTATGAGGATGTGTGTGGATTATCAGGATTTTAATAAAAAACTATCAAGAATCGATATCCCATCCATAGGGTCAATGAACTAATTGATGAACTTCATGGTGCACTATAATTTTCTAAGATTGAATTACATTTTGGATATCATCAAATAAGAATGGGGACTGGGATGTTTCTAAAACAACCTTTAGGCATCATTTTGGGAATTTTGAATTTCTAGTCTTATAATTTGGACTAACTAATGCCCCAGCCACATTTCAATCCTGCATGGACAACATATTCAAAAAATAGTTAAGGAAATTTATATTGGTGAACATTATTTGATGATATATTGATTTACAATAAAACTTTGGAAGATCACTTGAGGCATATTGATGAAGTCTTAGGGATACTTGAGCAAAAATTGCTATTTTTGAAAGTGTCCCAATGTGAATTTGGGATGGCTGAAGATTTATGTTTGGGATATAAGATCAACACCCAAGGAGTTAGTATGGATGATGAAAGGATCGCGGCAATAGTATATTGGCCATAGCCAAGGGATTTAACTCATTTAAGTGTCCAATTGAAGAGAGGACGAAAGGGAGTCTAGTCAAACCAAAAAATAATATCATTTATCAATCAATGCCTAAAATTTGAATCCACGATTCCAAATTACAAAAACTTAGCATGAATTATTTTGGGCTTAAAACCTACAATATAGTATTGTGATTATGTCATATACCTAAAATTAAAATTTTAGTTTCACATTTCAGAACTTTAGCATCAAAAAATCTAGAAAATTATAATAAATAATAGCAAACCATATAAGCATATTACACATCCAAAATCTAAATACATGCTTTCAAAATTTACAAATTTTAC
The DNA here is from genome assembly GCA_007258455.2 of Sequoia sempervirens. Taxonomy (NCBI): domain Eukaryota; kingdom Viridiplantae; phylum Streptophyta; class Pinopsida; order Cupressales; family Cupressaceae; genus Sequoia; species Sequoia sempervirens. Next base: position 319,369,638 of record VDFB02270651.1, on the reverse strand, counting down.
ATCAAAAACATTAAGTCCTAATTTTAGTAGAGTTAATTTTTGATACTTCTTTTGGATTGGGATTTGCAGGTAAGGGATCTTGAGAGCAACCCAGATTTCAATTGAGGTTGTGGCTCAACATTATCTACAAAAGGCACAGCTGAAATGGAAGCAAGCATAATGGATGGTTCCATAAACAAGTGTGGAGCAACTTGTGGCCTTTCTTCAGTTAAAAATCCCATTTCCCTTGCCATTCTTGTGATGGAAAATTATCCGCATGTCTACATTGCTTACTCTAGAGTTGAAGTGTTTGGAAGAGAGCAGGTTCAAATCTTTGTTTTAAATAAATTACTCTTTAGAGATGGGATCTATTTCCCCTATCTTATTAAATGTGTGAATTTTTTTTAAATTAACATATATCACAAATCTTCGACTACCTCCACACATAGAGAGCATAGAACACAAAATACAGAGCACAAAACACACAATATAAAGAGTAAAAAATGATGCGATCAAACTATATAAACTACATACCTTATGCAACTGTAGTGTCTAAACCGTGTCTTCCTCTACTGAGATGCAAAATGGTTTTTCTAGGATTGGAGATGGTTGTGCGAAATTAGGCTCAGCGTGTTTTCATTTAAACCTACATCCATAGCCAAAAATATAACCTATAGCTTTGAAGCAGAAAAAAAATCCATTCTGATGATTTCAAACAGCTTTAAACCAAAGAAAAGTTGTGTTTAAAGCAATGCATATGGTAAGGAGACATTGCGTCCATAAGGAAATCGATTATATGAGTGTGTTGCTTTATTTTATTTTATTGAATGAAGCAAATAGAAGTTACAAATAGAACAACAAAATTAGTTGATAATGTTAATTTCTATAACCCAACAACAAATTAATTGCACAATAAATTCACAGAAATAAATATGATTTATAACAATTAATACAATTGGGTTAATTAACAACTAATAATAGCGAAAAAAAAAATAACATGAAGCCAATCACAAATAGACAATAACACATATATACCCAGGAAACCCCAATGCGAGGAAAAACCTACAAATGTTGGATCTTCTATTCAGCCTAACAAAAAAAAAATCTTTTGAAAATACAATATAAGTTTACTACAACAATCTTACATTTATAGAGCCTAGCTGCTTTACTTAGCATGCAAGGAAAGAATATTTCCTTGCTTTCTTTGGCTTTAATTACACATAAAGTCACTCGTAGATTTATCTTATTCTCATAAACTCGGAAACATTCTATTAAAGAATAGAAATCCTGTTGTTGCTAAAAATCATATCCAACTCAAGTTGCTTTAAAACAACTCCACATCCCACCTTTCAAGCTACAAAAATCAACACTCCCTCTTAGTGAGGAAGGTGTTCTGCACCACACCCAACTTGTCCCTGAAGAATTCAAACTTGCTCTTCATCAAGGCCTTCATCAAGATATCTGCTATCTATTCATTCGTAGGAATGTAAATGAGCTTCACTATCCCCTTCTCCACACAATTTCTGATGAAGTGGTACTTGATCTCAATGTGCTTTGACTTGTCATGAAAGACTAGATTCTCAGAGAGTTTGATACAACTCTGATTATCACAATAAATGACTATAGGATCCATCTCCTAATCAAAGAGCGCAACTAGAAGTTTCCAAAACCAAATAGTCTCACATGTAGCCATACTGGCTGCCATATACTCATCCCTTACAGAACTCAGCGCAACTGACTTCTTTTTCCTGCTGTACCAAGATACTGCTCTTGATCCCAAACTGAAAATGCACCCTGAAGTGCTCTTCCGATCAGTTGTACTATCTGCCCAATCTGCATCGGTAAACCCCTCGAGCTTCACTCCATCCTATTGAACATAATTCATCCCATAATCAACTGTTCCTCAGAGATATCTCAAAACATGCTTCGCAACTATCTAGTGCACATGTTTAGGTTCCACCATAAACTGATTGAGTGAGTTCACTGCAAAACAAATGTCTGGTCTAGTGTTGACCAGATACATAAGAGATCCTATCAACTATCTGTATAAAGTCGGGTCCACTACCTCTAATCTAGAAGCATAAATCTTCTTCCAATTGGTCACAAGTGGCATTGACATAGGCTTACAGTTTTCCATCCTGAATCACTTCAAGATATCAATTAAGTACTTCTCTTGTCCAAGGAAGATCTCTCCCTCTTTCTGCCACAACTCCAATCCCAGAAAGTAGAGCATCAACCCCAAATCCTTCATCTCAAACTCTCCTGCAAGATCTCGCTTGCAATGTGCTATGAGCTCCTCTGACCCTATGAGAAATAGGTCATCAACATATAACACCAATATGAGAAGTTCACCCTTCACCTGAACATAGTATAGGTTCGGATCCGCCTTATTCTTGATGAAGCCCACACTCTGCAAGTAATTATCAATATGTGAATACCACGCCCTGGGAGCTTGCTTGAGTCCATACAGTGCTCTTTTCAACCTACATACATGAAAATCCCTCTCATGTGCTTTAAATCCTTTTGGCTGCTCTATGTAAATCTTTTCCTCAATCACTCCATTGAGGAAGGCCGTCTTTACATCCATCTAGTGAATCCTCCAAACCATTTGTTCTACTACATAAATGATAGCTCTTATGGATGAGTACCTGGCTACTGGAGTGAAAGTATCATCATAGTCGACTCCTTCCTTCTAAGAAAACCCTTTAGCCACAAACTAGGCTTTGAACTTCTCCACACTACCATCTGCAACATGCTTAATCTTATACAACCATCTCGAGCCCACCACAAACTTATCTTCTAGTCTTGGTACTACCTCCCACACGCTGTTCTTCATGATGGAAGAATACTCTTCCACCATGGAATCTCTCCACACTTGGTGCTTGGATGCCTCCTGAAAGCTGGAAGGTTCTACTTCAATTAATTCACTCATAAGTGCCACATACTTAGAATAATGTCTGGGAGCCCTTCTCTGTCTGACTAAATCTTGAGGATCACCTACATATTCTTGAGCCTCTCTCAATGTCTACTCAGCTTCCCTATTTCTCCTCTTTTCTGTAATAGGAATATGAGGTTGAGGAATTATTGATTCCTCCTTCTGATCACCCTGCTTGGCCTACTCGCTTTGCTCACTTTGCTCTCCAATTTGTGTGGCTGAATTTTGAGGAAATTGTGTTGCCTCAATTGTGGGTGATTGCTCCCCCTCATTCATCAAGTTGCTAGATTTTTGAAGAGCCCTCTCTTCCTTGAACTTCACATCTCTGTGAACAACTATTTTCCTGAGAGTAGGAATGTAAACCCGATAAGACTTAGAAGTTTCACTGTACCCAACAAGGATACCCTTCTCTATAGTAGGTTCCAACTTGGTTCTCTTCTCAGTAGGAATGTGACAATACACAAGGCATCCAAAGATGCAAATGTGCCCCAAATCTAGTTTCTTACCAGTGAACGCCTCTTGTGGAGTCAACTTTCCCAAAACTTTGTGAGGGCTCCTATTTTGCAAATACATAGTTGTATTAGGTATGTGCGGGATCATGATGGGCCAAAAAGTGGCAATATGATGGGTATGTGGCTGACGACTATTTTTTAATCCAAAATTGATGAAATGAAAAGGGTTTTGAAAAGAGATTCTCAGCTTTCCACCAATATAAATTATGCTTTACTTTGAATTTAATAAGTAATTATTATTTATTTTCATTTCAAATTATGAATAAAGTCCTGATTTATAGGCTGATTGAAAAAAATCTATAGCTTTAAAACAGTATCACATTTTTTTAATCCAAAACATGTGTCACATTCTATGCTTCACATACTATAGGATTAAAAAAAGAAAAATTGAATTTCATGAAGTTTTGACCAAGTTAAGGAGGTCAGACATATGAGTTTTTTATATTTTTAAAAATGTTGTAATAAAAAATTCATAATTAATTATTTACTTGGAAAAGAAATACAAAAAAATATGCATCAGGTTGGGGCATGAGTCCTCTACTTATATCTAAAATATTATAAAAAAATATTATCATTTTAGTGTGGTTACGGTGGTTAGACAGACACCTACTTCTTATTTATCCCCTAAAATTTAAGTACCACTGCATTGAAATTTCAAATTTTCACCAAATAGATTTTTTTTTTTTAAAACAAACCTAGTAATTTAGAAACTACATTCAATTTGCTACAGATTCTATTCTTACATATTTTTAAAATAATATAGATAACTTATTCAAATTTTTATGCCAAGTTGCATAACTCTGATTTTTCTGAATTTTTTGCCACTTAAGGGCCTATTTTTTCCATGATGGTCCTACACATACCCTATTGTAAGCTTCTGCCCATAAGAACCAAGGTAGATCTTGATCATGAAGCATGGCCTTGGCTGCTCCAACTATAGCCCTGTTCTTTTATTCAACAACCCCATTATGTTGAGGGTTGTATGAAACTATCAACTCTTTCTTGATACCTTCCTGAGCACAAAAATATTTGAAGGCATTTGAGGTATACTCAGCTCCATTATCAGACCTCAATATCTTGATCTTCTTCCTAGTTTGGTTCTCCACAAGAGCCTTAAACTCTTTGAACCTACTGAAGACCTCATCTTTATTCTTCATGAAATATATCCACATCTTCCTAGAGAAATCATTAATGAAGGTAACATAATACTCATATCCATTCAAGGATGTTGTTGACATAGGTCCACACACATATGAGTGTATGAGATCCAAAACCCCTTTAGATCTAGTGTTGTTGTTTGGAAAACTAGTCTTGGCATATTTCCCAAGTGCACAACCTTTGCACACCTCATGCTTTTCTATTTTTATCTTAGGCAGCCTTGTCACTATTTCCTTAAGAATATTAAGTGATCCATGGTGAAGATGATCCATCCTCCCATGCCACAATTCTCCTATTCCTTTACAACTACTAACCAACACATGTTTTGGCTCAAACTGTAACCGAAACAAGCTACCATGCCTGACTCCAATCACTTTTGAAACCTTGGAATCTTTGGGGCCAATATAGAATTTTCCCCTCTCAAAGGTCATGATGTAACCCTTGTCTTCCAAAGCAAAAACTGAGATTAAATTCTTTATCATGCCAAGGATATACAACACATCCTCCACCAACAAAGGTTTGCCAGAATCCCTTTGAAACTTGATGGTGCCAATACCAGTTGCATGGTACTTGGCATTGTCTCTGAGCTCAATATAGAAATCCAGCTTCTTCTCCTCCAACTTGGTGAAAAATTCTTTGACTCCCATCATCTGGTGAGAAGCCCCATTGTCAATATACCATATCCTGTTGGAAATTGAACTTGAGAGACAGACAATGAGTGAAAACCTATTCTCAAATCATGATGCAAACTCGTCCACCTTTGTTGTAGCAACAACTTGCTTCTTGTCCTTATTTTTCTTATTTGGACATTGACTGGCATAGTGACCCATCTGATGGCAGCAAAAACATTTTATTTTTCTCAGATCTTTCTTCTTCCCACTCTTGAAAGAAGAACCTTCTGATTGGTCCTTATTAGACTTCTTACCCTTGCTTGCAAGAGCAATATTTTCTTCGTCTTGACCCTTCTTCATTTGATCTCCTCAATGAGCACCTTCACGGATCTCCTCTTGAACAAAATCATCCCAAAGTCTTGCCCAATTAGGTAGTCGATCTCTGCCGACAACACACTTGACAAACACTTCTCAGTGCTTTGAAAAACCATTCAAGGTTGTACGCACCAACTCATCTTCATAAATCGTGTCTCCAACAACAGCAAGCTCATCCCTGACCTATGTCAGCTTGGACAAGTAAAAGGTCACACTCTCACCTTTGGACATCTTGGTATTATGTAATTTGTCCTTGAGCATAATCTTACGACTCTGATAGTCGCTTTGATAAAGTTTTGTGAGCGTATCCCACATTTCCTCGGTGTTGTCTTTCCCTAATAAATGAGGAATTAAATGATCTCTTACTCCACCTAGGATAATCCTCTGATCCTTGGCCTCTTTGACTTCATGCAAATCTAAGGCAACATGATCATTTGTTGGTGCTATCACTTTTGTACTAGCATAGATCCACAGCCTGTTCTCCTTGAGAATAGATGTAATTCGAACCTTCCACTGTAAGAAGTTAGATGCACCCTCAAGCTTGTCCTCGTATTGAACACTGGTTGCCATAGCCACAAAAGAACTAGAGATGAAAATTTTATTTTATTTCTTGAAATCTGCATCACAAATATTGGCTTTGTATTCAGAGTTTAGAGCTTTGATACCATGTTAATTTCTATAACCTAGCAATCGATTAATTGCACAATAAATTCATAGAAAGAAATTTGATTTATAACAATTAATACAACTGGGTTAATTAACTACTACTAACAACGAAAGCAAAAATAACCTGAAGCCAATCACAAATAGACAATAACACAGATATACCTAAGAAACCCCAATCCAGGGAAAATCCTGCAAATGTTGGATCTTCTATTCATCCTAACAGCAACTTTTCTTTTGAAAATACAATATAAGTTTGCTACAACAATCTTACATTTATAGAGCCTAGCTGCTTTACTTAGCGTGCAAGGAAAGAATCTTTCCTTGCTTTCTTTGGCTTTAATTACACATAAAATCACTCTTGGATTTATCTTATCCTCACAAACTCGAAAAAATTCTATTAAAGAATAAAAATCATACAGTTGCTAAAAATCCAACTCGAATTGTTTTAAAGCATATCTAACTCGAGTTGCTTTAAAGTGATTTAAAGCATATCCAACTCGATTTGCTTTAAAACAACTCCACTTCCCACCTTTCGAGCTACAAAAATCAACAGATAACAACACCTAAACCTAAACAGTCAAACCAACTGTAAACATCAGCACAACAGAAACAAGACAAAGTGAAATTGCTGTGAGAAAAAAAACAACAATAATAGCTGGAACAATAGATACAGAGGCTACTAAAACACTACAAAGAAACTTTCTCACATCTTACATACAAAGAAGAAAAAGTGGATACCCCATCTCCAGCAACTCCTACAACCAAGTGCTCTAATCCACCACATTGAAGCTTACCTTTGTGCCCTGATCGCTGCCACCCTTGCATAGGAATTCCTCCTCCATTCGTGCATCATCCAACATTCCCTACTGGTCTTATTTACACTCAAAACAAAAGGGAAGTTGTTGCTTGCAACTTGTCATTGCACTGTAGGGTCATCCCCGAGTTTCTTTTTAGATTTTAATTTTAAATGTATTATTGTAATATCTAATTTATACAAAGATTTTGTTGTATACTTCATCAATAAGAATCAACCCCAATATTTTAGTGAATTATAATTCACGTGCACAAACTTTGATTGTTTCTATGATATAGTTTTATTTAAAAATTAGCATTCTATGTTAGATTTTTTTGACATGCAATTTCAATGGAGGTTACTTTAGTAGATTTTACTTTAGAATATTTTATTTTAATTTTTTTAGTACATTTCAAATCTATTCTTGTTTACAAAATATTTGGTTGAGGACATTATAGTTTCATCAAATTTTTGATCTTATCAAACTGTAGAGTAAATTAAATTAGTGGTGTGAATCATGTAACAATTATTTAGATTTCTAATAAGAAGAATCAATGTAAATCATTTAAATATACAATGATACAACTAAAAAATACCCAAGATAATATGATCAATGTATTGAAGCAAAAAAATTGTAGAATAGCATGCAAAACTTAGTTCTAACTAAAACATCACAAAATTAGGATATTGAAGAAATCTTCAAGTGTATCAAGACAAATTTTATTCTTTGAAAGTTGTAGTAACTTCTAATTAAATTACTTAGAAATACATGCCCGAATAGTTTTCTCAATATAATAAAATTCAACGAAAAAGAGAAAAAAATAGAACTAAAGCCACAAAAGTTGTTAATAAACAAATCATTGAGCATGGATTAAAAAAATGTTATTATAGAGAGAAAAGAGCTTAGAAACAAATTTACAAGCTAAAGAGGCTAAAAGCAAAGATTCCTTAATTAAAAAATATGTTTTAATGATTTCTAATGGGATCTCACATAGAAAAGTATTTGTTGTAATCAAAGAAAATTTTAAGAACCCCATTTCGATGAAGGTGTAAAATCCTGGAAAATCTTGTATACTTTCTGAAAAAATATTAATTTTAGTGGCATATGTTTTTGTTTTTCATGAAAAAAAAAATCTCCATTGGCGAATCTTTTCTAATTGCTAGAAGTCTATGGAAAATCTTGGTGAAATGCAAAATTTTTAAAACCACTAAAATACTTTCATTGGTGATTAAAATCCATTTTCAAACCAATAAAATATTTCCATTGGTGAATTAAACCTGTTTTAAGACTATAAAAAAATAATTTTATTGGCGATTAAAACTTTTTTTAAACTAAAAAATAAAATTCATTGGCAAATTAAACCTATTTTCAAATGATTAAGAAAAAAATACTGGCCAATTAAACATAATATCAAATTAATTAAAAAAATACAATGGTGAAGTGTCAATGCAAATCAATATAACCGCGACTGTTCGATGAATTGTCGATGGATAGTTGTAGTTGCATTCTAGAAGTAAATCTCTAAAGCAGTAGACTTGCAAATTGAAAACTCCAGAATAACACTAGAACTGTTAGATTTATTTATTTTTGGTTGGTAATAGGATTTTGTATTTCATGAAAATAAAGATTACATAATTTGTCTCATTGTTTTCATCAACCATCCAAAAGTCACCTACAACTATAACATTTTTTTCAAAAAAGCATCTTAACATGCTTCATAATAGAAAAAGTAACCTTGCCTAACTAAAACCAGTTCCACAACTATCTGTAATTACCTTACATATTTCAACAAGATTTTCAATCATTCTTTTACCCTTCCTGGTACCTACTATTCACACTATACAACCGTACTAGGGTTCAACCCCTAGCAAGCCAAAAATTTAGTACTAGTCTTGCGTTAATTTTGCAAAAACCCTACAAAAACTACAAATTCAACTAGTGCTACCCGTTTCATAACCAACTTTCCTTATTGCTTTATCTTTCATCTTCCGCTTCCTTGCATTCTATCATTTTGATTTCATTCACTTTGCCTCCACTTTCTCTTGTGCTTCCATGCACTTTGCCTCTACTTTCACATGTGTTATAATTGCTTCCACCTTCATCAGCTCTATAAAGAGTTTCAATGCTTACCAACCTAACCTTGCTTCTTCCCTACATCAATTTTTAATCTCATCCTCCAACCAATTCACAAAAGGGATGTATCCTTCTACCCCTTCCAATTCCACATTTTCAAATCCTTTTCAGATTTCCAAACCTTCACTTGGAACTACCCATTTAAGTATTGATTCTAATCCTTCCAAGAAATCTCTATGCATAATCATCTCCATCACTTCTCTCATTGTGCTTGTTGATTCCCCCAATTCCAAACCCCATGCTATAATCAAGAAGTATACATCCATGTTAGTCTTGTATCTATGGCTCATATTTCTAAAGGATCTCCCAAAAATCATCTATACACTTTGTACCAACCTCCCATCAGTGAATAAAAACATCCCCATTAATCTTTGGTTAGAAGCTCCACCATAAAATGGGTTTAATTGCCTCCTTGAATGCATAGTGAATTTTACCTCCATTTGAAAACTGTTGTAACTACACCACCACCACCACCACTCTTTCATATTTTTTGTGTACCATCTTCTCCATGCTAAAATCTACTATTAACTTCTCTAATCAAGGGCTAAGAGATAATAATTTTCCAAACTCCATACATACCGATCTTAATTACCCATCAATCCTCCAGTCATGTCCACTTATTCCAATCTGCTCATGATATTCACTTTATAAATGCACCATCCTTGCCACCTTTCTTATCTTAATTCACCAAATTTGAGGTTTTGGTGCTTTTCCTAACCTTAGTTGCAAGTCTTTCTTAGTAATATTTATAGTCAGTGGATCAGAGGTTTCAAAAACTTTGAAATTTTAGACTTTGGTTCTAAAGTTCCAAGTTTCAGCGATCACACGACATTATGGACCACGACCATTCGATGAATTTTTTATGGATGGTTGTAGTTGCATTCTAGAAGTATATCTCTCAAGCACTATATTTTTGAATTGAAACCTCCAAAATTACACTAGAATCATTAGATACGGACGTGTGGCGAGATCAAGGCTCATCATCATGGTAATGAACCCTATGGGTTGGATTTTGGTGATGAGCGATATAAGAACTTGAGTGGCAGAACTATGCATGTGCATAAAGTTTTTTTTAAAATAGAGACCACTTAGGAAGAATGTAGGACGAAGGCTTAAAAACTTAAGAACATTTTACACAAAGGATGTAAAGGAAAATCAATATAACCACAATCATTTGATGAATTTTTGATGGATGATTGTAGTTGCATTCCAAAAGTAAATCTCTGAAGTAGTAGACTTGCGAATTGAAACCTCTAGAATAACACTAGAACCATTAGATGCAGACATGTGGAAATATCAAGGTTCATTTCTCTCTTTTCAATGCCTTGACATATTACATTTCAGTTAATTGAAATTATCAATCTATTTGAAGAAAGTGTGGTAACCATACTACATGCGACAATTAGTGCCATATGAACATCCCAAGTGATTGATTGGACAACTCATAGCTTTAATGAGATAAGATTTGTAATGATTTCATATCATTTGAGTGGCACTGGAGTATGGTGATTTTGAGAGCTTGTTAGATTGAGGTACAGTTTGCATGTAGCCAGATGTCAATCAAATTAAACATTTTAATTATACATGTAAGGCTTAAGTTACATGAATCGACTAAGGTGGTTTTTTGGTTTGTGCAAATTAGGCTAGTAGTGGCACTATTGGGCCATAAATGGGGTTAGTGATAGTGCATAGTATCATAAGGGTTTTCATTTTTTTGGGTTAATAAGGATTCAAGAAGAAGATGTTGTGGTATTATTAGGGATACTCTAAATTCTCCCACCTACAGTTATGTAGTTATAGAGTAAAAGACTAATTTCCTTCAAGTTCAGAATGGGTGGAGTTAGAAAGAAGTTGATTTGGTTCACCTAGCTTCTTAGATAGGTTTTGAACTAGGATGATGAGCTCTGATAGAGATAAGTGTTATCCCAATGCATGGAGGCTACAGGTAGAAGATGGGAGAAATTTTACTACCCCTCATCTTCTATATGACTTTGGTTCTCAAAGGGGATAAGCACATTTTGTATCTTCATAGCTCCACATTCCCCAACATGGTTGGCCAGATGAGTCCCTTGCATTTATTTTCAGTGCCACATTTGTATTACATTCTCACTAGTAGAAGCTTTGGAATCATGCATTTATTTTTAGTGTCACATTTGTATTATGTTGTCACTAGCAGAACCTTGGAAATTGGAATCAATTTGTAATCCACTATCAGGAGCAACAAATTGGAATAAATTGTGTCTATGTAAAGTGACATATGTTATTTATACAAAATAGGAGCTTGCCTGCTCTACAACTTCTCATCTTTAAAAAGATATGTAATAATGTGACATTGTAATTCAATTGTAATAAAATAAATGGTTATGTTGTGTTAATATTTGTTATAAATTTATAGTAAATAGTTATTTTCTGAGTTTAGTGTCTATGAATCTATTCAAATCACTTTTTTTTTTCTTTAAGAAATTAAGTATTATCTATTAATGAAATAATTACATGTAGATTTAAAAGTAAAACATAAAGCAATACAAATGAAAAAAGAAAGTTTCCATCAAATTGACAAAAAACATTATAAACACCAAAAGTTGTCACTCTTGTGAGAGTTTACTGAAATGTTATTAATTTCTAATTTTTCGTTGACCTTTTCCCCTAGTTCTCGGTATCATTATTCATTTTATTAAGTCCTTTGCAATGTTAAGTTACCAGCCCCTTCACTTTGATGTCAATCCTAGCACATTAAAGTTTCAAACAACTTTAAAACACATGTTTATTATTTATATCATAAATTACTCATCATTCAATGAACATTTGATGTATGGTTGTAGTTGCATTCTAGAATGAAATGCATAGATCACTGAGCTTGTGAACTTAAACCTTCAGAATTACCCTTTAACCATTAGATTTACAATGATCAATGGTTTATAATTTTCTATCAATGTAGGACTAAATGGTTAGTGAAACAAGACTTGTAATGATTTCATATCGTTGGAGTGGCACTGACAATTTTGAAAATTGATAGCTTGTTAGCTTGAGGTACATTTTGCTTGTAGCAAGGCTATTAGAGTCTATACATCAATCAAATTAAACATTTAACTAAATGTAAGGCTTAAGTTACACGAATCAATTAAGTTCGTTTTTTGATTTGCACGAATTGCGATTATGACTATACCTAACCTCACATGTGACACACGTGAGGTGTACATAGGGACTAGGCAGGTAGTGGAACTATTGGCGACACTGTTGGCCCATAAATAAGGATAGTGAGCACAACTAAAATGCTTCATTGAAGGCTAAAGGCTATATTATTGAGTGCAATTTTTGAATTTTTATAAGGGTTTTCATTTTTTAGGGTTAATAAGGATTCAAGAAGAAGATGATGTGGTAAATTATTGGGGATACTCTAAATTCTCCTTCCTATAGTTATGTAGTTATAGAGTAAAAGACCAATTTCCTTCAAGTTTGGAATGGGTGGAATTGGAAAGAAGTTGATTTGGTTCACCTCACTTCTTAGACAGGTTTTGACCTAGGATGATGAGCTTTGATGGAGATAAGTACTCTCCTAGTGCATGGAAGCTGCAAGTAGAAGATGAGAGCAATTTTACAACCCCTTATCTTCTACATGACTAATTTTTAAAGGGGATAAGTACATTTTGTATCTTCACAACTCTCATTTTCCTATTTTGATTGGCGCCCCTTTCCCCATGTATTTACTTTCAGACACCATGACTGATTCCAAAAGTCCCATGCATTTATTTTAGAGCACATGGTTGACCCTATAAGTCCCATTTATTTTTAGACAAACATGTATTACATTTACATTTTCTCCAGCGGTCCAACAGAAGCTTGGAGCTTGCACTTACATTTGTATTTGTACTATGTAATAATGTGACATTGTCATTTAGTTGTAATAAAATAAATGGTTGTGCTATTAATGTGACATTGTAATTCCTTTTATTAGGTCCTTTGCAACATTAAGTGTTACTATGCTATCAATGATTGTTCTATTAATGTGACATTGTAATTCCTTTGATCAAGTCTTTTGCAACATTAAGTGTTATTGTGCTATTAATGTGACATTGTAATTCATTTTATAAAATCCTTGATGTCAATCCTAGTGCATTAAAGGTTAAAAAAACTTTAAAACACATGTTTATTATTTATATCATAAATTACTCAACCGTTCAATGAACATTTGATGTATGGTTGTAGTTGAATCTGGAATGAAGTGCACAAAGTGCTAGGGTTGCAAACTTAAACTTCTGGAATCACCCTATAACCGTTAAATTTACAAAGATCAATAGTTTAGACTTTGTTGTCAATGCAAGACTAAATGGATTGTTGTAAATGTTGTCAGTGATAGCCATGTACTAATTGTGTAGTCCAAAAGAAACAAATAGATGTTTCAGTTTCATTCACTTTAATTTTTGAAAAAAAAGAACTTTCAGTTTATATTGCTAAGTGATTTTATTTTTAAGTGAGAGGGTCAACACACGGGGAGATTTCACTCTTCATTTTGCTCACTGCAGTGCACCACCTTGTTCTGGGTTCCATAATTCCACTTCCAACAAATCCATTCTAGTAACCTAATTTCCATGACTATTAGCATTAAACTTTTCAAGAATCAAAATCGGGGTAAGTGAAAGAATTTATGTGGCTACGTTTCATCATTTGATGTTTCTTAAAATCTTATTTTGTCAAACTTTGAAGTTTGAGTTCAGGGTTAAGAGACTTAAGAATTAAAAAAAATTAAGGAGGACTAATAGGGAATTCATAGTTTCACATTGTATAAGCATGTTTACGAGCAGTACCACTAGAGCAATGTCAGATAAAAAAATAAATTATGCAAAATTGCTTAAAACCCAAGGTTTCACTAATGAATACCATGATATTTATGATCCTAAAATCTATGGTAGGCACACCTCAGAACTTATATTTTCATCTTAGAATAAGGCCTCAAAGCAAATGCAAGTTAGTAGTGTCATTGCATCATGGGTAACTGGATTAGGGTGCATGATGTTACATGAGGCTTTCCATTGCCCAAAATTTATCATGGTCTATGCCCAAAATTATGATGATAACAAAAGAGAAATTGTCAATAAAGATAGAAAAGAAGAATTTTTATCCATTAATGCAAAAGAACTTGAAAAAGTGTTGGGGTTTACAACCAAAGAATTGGAAATGTCCACATTGACCTAGAAAAGCTTGCTAGTGATTATGAAGTAGTGGATGAAATGGAGAAGAATTCTTTCTTAAATAGAATAGCTCAAGAAAGAAACAAATTGAAAGGTGATCATAAACCTCCTTATGATTTAGATATTTTTATACCATGGGTTCAGGATACTATTTCCATGCTAGCATTTTGTCTCAGATTGGATAGAAATTTGGAAATGGGTGCAAGCCTCCTTGAAATGGTGTATAATATTCATTATGGTGTTCCACATGTCAAATATAATTTTATTGGGAACATTGTAGAATCCATGCATAAATAATTTTTATTGATTAAAAGAGATTCCACCAAGACATTTATGTTCACAACCTACTTGTGCTATCTTTTTCCATTCAAATTTAGAGGAATGTTTCAGACCAACAAGCTTCAGATTTAGCCCTATAGTAATTATGAGCAAAAGAAAATGGCTCCAGTATATGGATGGACCACTGTGATAAGGATGCATGATTCTCAAAGGAACTACAGTCATTTTGTAGACTACTTTTTGGCTCCATTGCACCAAGCAATTACAAATACTCCAATGCCTAGATTGCATATGTCATGTAGAAACTACATTCAACTAGGAAAAGAAATACAATTGGCTGATTGGTACTTAATGGAAGAATATATTGTGCTAAGATTTTATGGATCGGGAGTACAGCCATACAAACTTCCAATACAGGTATGTGTAGGATCATCATGGAAAAAATAGGCCCTTAAGTGGCAAAAAATTTAGCAAAATCAGAGTTAGGCAACTTGACATAAAAATTCGGATAAGTTATCTATATTATTTCAAAAATATGTAAGAATAGAATCTATAGAAAATTGAATTTAGTTTCTAAACTACTAGGTGTATTTTAAAAATAAAAAATTATTTGGTGAAAATTTGAAATTTCAATGTAGTAGTACTTAAATTTCAAGGAAAAATATGAAGTGTGGTCCAGTCCTAACCACAATAAAATGATAGTATTTTTATAATATTTTAGATATAAGTAGAGGACTCATGTCCAGATGTGATGCATATTTTTTATATTTTTTCTAAGTAAATAATTAATTATAATTTTTATTACAACTTTTAAAAAAATATTCCGTGATGTTTGACCACCTTAACTTGGTCAAACTTCATGAAATTCAAATTTTTTTTTAATCCTATATTATGCAAAGCATAGAATGTGACGATGTTTTGATTCAAAAATATGATACCGCTTTGAAAGCTATAGATGTTTTTCAATCACCATCAATCGGGCTTTTAGTCGTAATTCGGATAGAAAATGAATAATATTTATTTATTAAATTCAAAGTAAAGCATAATTTTATTGGTGGAAAGCTAAGAATCTCCTTTAAAAACCTTTTTTATTTCATCAATTTTGGGTTAAAAAAAAGTCGTCAGCCACATACCCTACAAATACCCATCATATTGCCACTTTTTGGCCCATCATGATCCTGCACATACCCATACATGTAACAGAAAGGGTTTTTTCTTTGGAATTTGTAAGGTAGATGTAGAGTACTGATGAACTACACTTTTTTGATCAAAAACAGAATATCTTATTTCCTTTTTTACCTTTTTCATGTGGAGGGATCACATTCGAGAGAAAAGCATAAAGTGTAGAACATAATCTTTTGATTTTCTTTATTTTGATGCTATCTATCATCGGTAGTATGATCCATGTGACACCATTAAATAAATGATTGTGCTCAATAAGAATGTTGCAAGTAGAATTCAACAAGTCAACCCTTTCTTGAAAACTTGAGAAACAAGGATTCTTGGGATGAGGTCAAAATTGCAATGAAGAAAAGTGTTACTAAGAATGGTATTTCTTTTGAACAATTGTTAGCAGAAATTATGGCATTGCATCGAAAGACTATCATGAGGTACAACATTTTTTATGAAAAAAGTGCTAAACCATCTAGTAGAGTAAAAATGCTAGATTCTCTAGAGAAGGAAGTTATAGAAAAAAATTGCTCACGATAAAAAATTACTACTATTTTGTCTAAGGAAGGAGCTAGGTGATCCAAGAGCTCTTATAGGGTATGGAGATAATGAAGAAGATCATGAGTTTAGAAAATTATGGAATATAGAGCATCCAGATGAACAAGAAGATAAAGAAAGTGATGATGAATCTAATGATGTCAGGGAAGAAGAAAGCCATGTCAATTTCAAATTTGTTTAAGTGAGGCCAAAAAAGAAGGATATACTAGACGAGTAGCCATAACTAAAAAAATGGGTTATGAAGGGGGTCCTTTGGGATTCCAAAGACAAGGCCCTTGGATGGTAACAGATGTAGAGAATAGAAAAGAAGTTGATAAATTTTTCCTTGGGCTTGGAGGTGAAAAAGTAGACCTAGGGAATACAAGTCCATTTGTTAGAGCTTCAAATCTTTGTCCTCATGGTTAGACACAATCACAACTAGGACATGCCCATGGTGGAGAGCTTAGTGCAACTAGTAATACCTCTAGTGGTGATGATATGGGTAGTAGTAAAAGTAGTGGTCAACATATGTTACAACAAAAAAATATGTACAAGAGGACAACAATACAATATACCATAGAAACACTAGGTGATTAGGGCATACAAAAGAGGCAAAGGATTTTGATAGGTCCAAGTCACACTAATAGTGGATCCACCACAAGGGAGTTATTTCCAGGAACTCCCCCACTTCTAGTTAGTCTTGTTGTGACATCATTAGCAACTCCAAGTACTCCTATTCCTTCGCCATTCAAGCATTCCATTTTTCCTGTGTCCCTAGGTTTTGATTACATTGAAGTGTTTAACAAGAAATCAAACATGAATAGAAAAGAAAAGAAGCAACTAATGGAGAGTGCATCTGGTGTAACTTTAGAGCCTATAACAACCATGGTATTACCCACATTTGACACAAATAAAGAAATCCTGGAGTACCAATTCTTGTTCCCATAGTTCAAAACAAACCAACAAATTAGATGGCTTGATCTGAATTCTATGTGAACAATATTCAATTGGATTTTTATGGACTAAAAAATACTAACAAAATTAATGTATCAAAGAAGAACAATGAATTGGTTACACATCATTGCTAAAGCAAGATAGAGAGAAGAAAAAGTTGCGTTGATGTGTTTTTTATGCACTTCTCAACACAGGCAGTGCATAGGTGCACTACCTCTCTTGAAAGACAATCTTCCACAATCAGATTGTAGAACACTATCCTAAGGTCTCTAATGTCAGGTCTTGACAGTGCTTGGAATATCTCAATTGTTTGATGTGATTTGCTGGAATCACAAGGTGGTCTTATGGATGAGTTACAAAGCATGAGATGTTGGGTTTGCAAATTTAGTTTCAAAGTGTTGGAAATGAATGAACAGTGGTTGTCCACTCAAAACAACAAGCTGAAACTCATCGAGTTCATCTGATTTAGCTTCATGGTGATGCTTTGGATCCTACTCTAACCAATGATTAAAAGAAATAGTAAAAATAGAAGTGTTAAGAAAGTTATTCTAATCCTAAGCTACGAATGAACAGTAACAATGGTGGTTGCTAAAGTAGACATGCCTCCTAAACTGAGTTTTGCTTGACGAAGAGAAACCTACAACTACACAAAACCAGTGCAATCTTCTAAGGTCTACTAATTTTTAAATTATACATACACATCATGAACATGCAATTGAACTAGGTTGCAGCAATGACAGAAAGAAGCCCAGGCTAACTTTGCACAACAACTTGTCATCAACAAGTGCTAAAAGTATGGGCTGGAAGCTCATTAAATACTATAACAGCAACACCATCATGATAGCCATTCAAGAAACTAATACTAAAATTAACATGGAAGTAGAACCATGCATGCAAGATAAGCAAAATCAAAGAGAACATCCATAAAATCATGCAATAATGTCTTCTATTGATGCAAAATACTTTTTACAACAGCTCTCCAACCCTTACAAATAAGGGGCAAGCCCTTATTTATAGTTTTCCAAAGCCCAAATGAATGGCTAGGATCAATTTACAATGAATGGCCCAGATTTGTTTACAATAGGGTTTCACTTACCCAAAAATATTCAACAATTAAAAAAACATTCCTTGTCTTTTCTCTATTTTGTCATCTAGTGCCAGTCACTGTAACAATTTTGTCATTTAGTTGATTGCCCTTTTCACTATAGCAAAAAATGCCTGAAGGTTTCCTTCTTACTTGATGTGTTTGCAGTGTTCTTCCTTGGATCAAATGAGCCCATCGACGATTGGCATCAATGGATTGGTTGCCCCTGATGGGCAGACAGCTACCTTATGCTTTCTTCAAGGCCACCCCTTTGCATTTTTGTCTTTGACCTCCTTTGCAAAGGCCTTCTTCTAACACTGACCCTGTTGATTGGTGCTACGAGGAAAGAGAATCATGAAATGAATGGTGACAAGAGCTATGTGCATTCCTTGCTCAACTTTCTCAATGGGTCGCCCTGACAGACTTGTGGTAGGCTCCTTGAATCCTGTGTACATGAAACACCATAAGTGTTTTTATACAAAAATCAAGGAAAACGTTAGTCAAATTTTGCAAAAACCTTGTTAGATTCATCCATGCATCATCAAAATATCATAGTATTCATATTTGGAGCTCATTTGGACCATAAACATTAATCCAGACCGCTGGGGCTCCACTGATATTCCAAAATAGCCAAAGGGGGATGAAGCTCTGGAACTACCTAAATTTAACCAAACGTTGACGAAACCTTGGCAGTTTACTTAGGCACCACACACATCCCAGATCCACCAAAAAGTTGGCTTCAAAGTCAAAAATGTGAAAACCGGATCGGCAAGGGTCCACAGATGTTTCCAAAATAGCCAAAGAGGGACGAAGCTCTGAAACCACCGAAACTTAACCGAATGTTGATGAAACCTTGGCAGTTCATTTAAGCACCACAAACATATCCTAAATCCACCAAAAAGTTAGCCTCAAAGTCACCAATGTGGAAACCGGACCGGAAGGGGTCCATGAATGTTTCCAAAACAGCCAAAGAGGGACGAAGCTCCGGAACCACCGAAACTTAACCAAACGTTGACGAAACCTTAGAATTTCACTTAAGCACCACAAACATATCCTAAATCCACCAAAAAGTTAGCCTCAAAGTCAACAATGTGGAAACTGGACCAACATGAGTCCATGGATGTTTCCAAAATAGTCACGGAGGGACAGATCCCGGAAATGACCACGGAAGGGCCGGGCTCCAGAGGTTGGGCCGCCAGGGCTACACAGATGTTCAAAATGGCCAAAGAGGGACAGAATCTCAGAAACAACGACAAAGGGGCCAGGCTCCAGAGGCTGGGCCGCTGGGGCTCCACGCATGTTCCAAAACAGCTAAAGCGAGATGAAGCTCCGAAACCACCAAAACTTAACAGAACATTGACAAAACCTTGGCAGTTCATTTACGCACTTCAAACACATCCCAGATCCAAAAAAAGGTTGCCCCCAAAGTAAAAAATGTGGAAATGGGAGCGACGAGGGTCCACAGATGTTTCCAAACAGCCAAGGAGGAAGGGAATTCTGGAGGGAAAGTTTTGAAACCATCGAAACTTAACGGAACGTTGACGAAACCTTGGCAGTTCATTTACACACTTCAAACACATCCCATATCCAAGAAAAGGTTGCCCCCAAAGTCAAAAATGTGGAAACGGGAGCGACAGGGGTCCACGGATGTTTCCAATTAGTAAGAACAAGACAAAGGCAAAAAAGGGGACGATGGACCTCATTTATCCGCAGATTTGAATACCCCAAGTAGGTGAATTTGGGTAGGGGATTTGATCGTTTGAAGGCACATGACCAATTTGGGCTTAGAAAATGGGGCACGCAAAACAAGACAGGAGCAAAGTAACCTATCGGGAGCAAAAAAAGGGGGTCCCTGCCTATGGCGGGGCATGTGTGCAAAACATGCACAACAAATGGCGACTCACTGGGGAAATGTTCCAGAGCATTTTGATGACAAACTAGAATCACGAACCCAGAATCTCTAGTTCTGACATTCACGATAGGGAAAACAAACCAGAGGCCCAACCAAAGGATCAAAACCACTAGCCAACCCAACCTTTAGTATGCTGAAAATCCAAGTGTGTGCAATTGCATTAATTCCCATCCTTCAGTTGCTACAGGAACCCAAGCTTCGTCAAGTTAAGCTACGTAGTTTATTCTAACTCCAAAAGCATCTGAGACATTTCCTCGCTGCCAGTGAGGCGTCCATAGCCCCAACAAGGTTTTCACTGTGATTCTCCCGAACATTGCTCTACTACCAGCCAGACGTCCATAGCCCCGGTAGAGTTGCTCGGATACCCCAGAAAAGTTGAATTTTCTCTTTCTTTTAATTTTCAACATTTTCTTTCTTTCTTTTCTCTTTTAGCTCTTTTATTTCAACCCGCAAGCATTGAAGCTCGCATTCAGGGCTGAGAATCATAGTGGCGTTGGAGTAGAATTTTAGATTTTTCACTTAACTAAACCTCACAGAAGGCCCTATAGTGACCGTCAAATTCTTAAGATGTGTAAGAGCTATAAAATTTCAGAATACGTCAAAGTCAGACTAAATCAACAACTTATCCTCTTTGAATTAAACACCCAAATTGCTTGACACTAATAGAAGACCTTCACCATCCACTCTGAAGACTTGATTAGAGTTTGACAAAGAAATACGTAGAACAACCCTAGGCAATAAGTATGGTTGTTGTGCGCGTAGATGTGCCCAGCTAAAAGCAAAGGGACCCCGAGCAAAGCAGCAACAAATCGAAAGCAAACGAAAGCAAACTACCTACAAAGCGAGAAACCTACACACATCAACTAACTTAAGGAAAGCAGGAAAGTGAAGTATTTACAGGAAACCTATATTACTCAAAACGGGCTATGTACAAAGATATTTACAAAGCACTTTGTTCAGGCAAGGCGAGTTGACATTAACACTCATTGGATTTCGCAGTGCATGCACAAGTAAACAAGCGATTGTTGTCATTCTTAACCATGCAAATTTATCTTTATATTTTGAAAAAACAAATTCAATGTTGCAGCACTCAAGTTCAACCACGTCATCATGAAAAATCAGCAATTGAGGAGGCTCATTGAACCCATGGTTAATCCACAAACATGTTCATTTTCCCTCTTCCCCATAATCAAAATAATAAGTGTAGCTATGAAAATTAATTGGAGCAAGGAAGGATAGAACCTGGATGTCATCACACAAAGGTGGCAATGTTGGATAGTTGAGAGCAAGCATAACATCATTGATCGTTGCATTGGCAGCCTCAGGTGGGCGCGATGGAGGGTGCAACACTTCAGACATTAAGTGTGCATAAGGCTGGGAGGACAGGGCAGCAAAAAACTCTTCCAATCTACCATTGGGACCCACAACCTCCACTGGTTGTTCCTCGAGGAAGTATACCTCATCTGCCTAGGTTTCCATTACCCAAACCTCTTCTTGATTGTTGTCTTCAAGGGGCAGCATGCTGTCCCATCTCCTTTCCCAAGTGTCAGCCTTATTTTTCATGATGTTCAATGTCATGGGATGATGACAAATGCGAATCTATCCTATTGCAGCTATCTAAATATGAGGGAGGATCAACAACGATCAAGGCAAAAAAACCACTAGCTAAATCATGTAATTGACCGAGCATGTCATGTCCATTGGTAGCCATCAAAACACCACCACCTTTGTCTTCTTCCCTTTGTTGTCCATGCATCTCATCATGACGTTCATTCGTTTCCTCTTTCTCACTATCGATGTAAATGGAGAAGGAGCTCCTCTCCCAATCTGGAAACTCTAGTGCGTCACTATTCGGGGGCTCAAGGAGTATGTATTCATCGCTACTATTCTAGGATGTGCTCTTCCTCATCATGAGCATACCTCCATAGTGTAGCTCCCAATGGAAAGAAGTCATCAATTGATGGCACCTCATCAAAGGGACCAAAATTCACTACGCAATCTCCCTCCAAAGACTCGCCAAAAATCATATCATTCATGGTGTGCAAATGCTCTTCAAGAGGAAGAACTTCTTGGTGACTAGCGAACATTCCCACTTGATCTACTTCATCACTCAGAAGTCTAAAACTATATTGCTGTCCTTCTTCTATTGCTGCCCCAACATCCTCTTGAGGTCCGCCTTCAGTTGAGTTGTCACTTGGCTCTGACTCTTGGTCTTCTTCTTCAATATGGGCAGCAAGTAGAGGAGGTCGGGTACTTGGCTGCCTTGTTTGTTCTTTGACTTGTTTGATGGCTTCTTGGCCTAGTTCACATGTGAACTCCAAGTGTGATGAATCATGAAGTCTGCACCAATTTGGTAATAGTAGCACCTCCAAATCCACTTGGTATTTTAGCTTTGACCAATCCCTTGCTAATCTGGAGACGAGCTGGTCATATCTTTCTGCTACTAGTTCCTCATCATCATTCCAAAAAGAAGCTTGATGGTAGACAGCCATAGCGAGTGGTTGTTCCCATTCCCCCAAATCTTCATTTTTAGATTCTCGATCACTGTCGTTTATGAAGGAGAGGTCTTCTGACCTAATTTTGCTTATGCTTTGACCATCTCCTTCCTCTGCCCCAAGGCTTTTAGCCTCCTCTTCTTGATTTTCAGCATTTTTGTTGGTTGTCCTAGCATATGCTACTGCAAATTCTATTAATTCATCTTCAATTTCCATTTGTTCCTCTTCTTGAGTGGAGGACTGCTCTTCTTCAATGGAGGGAAAGCCTACTAAACTGGCTACAATTAGATTTTCATCAATGCACTTTGTTGTCCCAAAACTTTTAGCTCCTCCCCCTTAGTTTTCATTTTCTATGTCTGTTGTCCCAACACCAACTTGTGTCCAACTAGTTGGTTTATCTTCAAGGTGTTGTCCTACAAATGTTGATAGCTCTTTTGCCTCATGGGATGACTTCTCCTCAATGAGAGTTGGTTGCTCCAACTTGTTTGAACAACCCTTGGCTTGAGAAATGATGTTGTCACATGATGGACACATAAATTCTAAATGTGGTGCATTGTGAAATTTACACCAACTTTCCATTAGTACTTCCTCTAATCTCGGTCCATCCTTGCTGCTCAAATGTTCCTGGATCAGCTCCTTGAATGCCTTGGCTACCATGGTTGTCAATTCTTCCTCTGAGTCTGCAAGGGCTAAAGGCTGATAGATTTCCCAAAAGGGAATTTATCCTTGCAATACCCTTTCAATTCTACTCAAGAATGTGAGACATCCAAGCTCATTGTGCCTATGAGTGCAATGGATCTGACATCTATACACCAATGCAAATTGCTGCAATGGCTTCTTCAGTCTCTTGTTCAAATTTGTATGCAGCTGAGTGATGTCAATTTGTTCATGCTACTCCATTTTGACTTAGCTTCTTTTGCCTTCAATTTTTTTTTATTTTTAGCATTAAAAGAGATCTCCCTATCTCAGATTTCTTCTTTGAAAGAGCTCTTTTTGATTTACAACTTTCAACTTTGTAGCCTCAACATGTCATGCCCTCCTAGCGCCAATTTTTGTTGATGTGTCTTCTATGCATTTCTCAACACAGGCAGTGCGTAGGTGCACTACCTTTCTTGAAAGACAATCTTCCACAATCAGATTGTAGAACACTATCCCAAGGTCTCTAATGTCAGGTCTTGATAGTACTTGGAATACCTTAGTTGTTTGATGTGATTTGCTGGAATCACAAGGCGGTCTTACGGATGAGTTACAAAGCATGAGAAGTTGGGTTTGCAAATGCAGTTTCAAAGTGCTGGAAGTGAATGAACAGTGGTTGTCCACTTAAAACAACAAGCTGAAACTCATCGAGTTCATCTAATTTTAGCTTCATAGTGATGCTTTGGATCCTACTGTAACCAAGGATTAAAAGAAACAACAAAAGCATAAGTGTCAAGAAAGTTATTCTAATCCTAAGCTATGAATGAACAATAACAATGGTGGCTGCTAAAGTAGACATGCTTCCTAAACTGAGTTTTGCTTGACCAAGAGAAACCTACAGCTACACAAAACCAGTGTAATCTTCTAAGGTCTGCTGATTTTTAAATTACACATTCACATCATGAACATGCAATTGAACTAGGTTGCGACAATGATAGAAAGAAGCCCAGGCTAACTTTGCACAGTAGCTTGTCATCAACAAGTGCTAAAAGTATGGGCTAGAAGCTCATCAAATACTATAACAACAACACCATCATGACAGCCATTCAAGAAACTAATACTAAAACTAACATGGAAGTAGAACCATGCATGCAAGATAAGAAAAATCAAAGAGAACATCCATAAAATCATGCAATGATGTCTTCTATTGCTGCAAAATGCTTTTTACAATAGCTTTCCAACCCTTACAAATGAGGGGCAAGCCCTTATTTATAGTTTTCCAAAACCAGAATGAATGGCTAGGATCAATTTGCAATGAATATCCCATATTTGTTTACAATAGGGTTTTACCTACCCCACAATATTCAACAATTAAAAAAACATTCCTTGTCTTTTCTCTATTTTGTCATCTAGTGCCAGTCACTATAACAATTTTGTCATTTAGCTGATTGCCCTTTTCACTTTAGCAAAATTGCCTGAAGGTTTCCTTCTTACTTGATGTGTTTGTAGTGTTCTTCCTTGGATCAAATGATCCCGTCAATGATTGGCATCAATGGATTGGTTGCCCCTGATGGGCAGACAGCTACCTTATGCTTTCTTAAAGGCTACCCCTTTGCATTTTTGTCTTTGGCCTCCTTCTCAAAGGCCTTCTTCTAACGTCGACCCTGTTGATGGGTGCTACGAGGAAAGATAATCATGAAATGGATGGTGACAAGAGTTATGTGCATTCCTTGCTCAGCTTTCTCAATGGGTCGCCCTAACAGACCCGCGGTAGGCTCCTTGAATCTTGCGTACATGAAACACCGTAAGTGTTTTTATACAAAAATCAAGGAAAACGTTAGTCAAATCTTGCAAAAACCTTGTTAGATTCATCCATGCATCATCAAAATATCATAATATTCATATTTGGAGCTCATTTGGACCATAAACATTAATTCAGGCCGCTAGGGCTCCACAGATGTTCCAAAACAACCAAAGGGGGACGAAGCTCTGAAACTACCAAAACTTAACCAAACGTTGACGAAACCTTGGCAGTTCACTTAGGCACTACAATCACATTCCAGATCCACCAAAGAGTTGGCCTCAAAGTCAAAAATGTGAAAACCAGATCGGCAGGGGTCCACAGATGTTTCCAAAATAGCCAAAGAGGGACGAAGCTCCCAAACCACTGAAACTTAACCGAATGTTGACGAAACCTTGGCAATTCACTTAAGCACCACAAACATATCCTAAATCTGCCAGAAAGTTAGCCTCAAAGTCAATAATGTGGAAACCGGACTGGTAGGGGTCCATGGATGTTTCCAAAACAGCCAAAGAGGGACGAAGCTCCAGAACCACCAAAACTTAACCGAACATTGACAAAACCTTGGCAGTTCACTTAAGCACCACAAACATATCCTAAATCCACCAAAAAGTTAGCCTCAAAGTCAACAATGTGAAAACCGGACCGGTAGGGGTTCACGGATGTTTCTAAAATAGCCAAAGAGGGACGAAGCTCTGGAACCACCAAAACTTAACCAAACGTTGACGAAACCTTGGTAGTTCACTTAAGCACCACAAACATATCCTAAATCCACCAAAAAGTTAGCCTCAAAGTCAACAATGTGGAAACCAGACCGGCAGGGGTCCACAGATGTTTCCAAAATAGCCACGGAGGGACGGAGTCCCGGAAATGGCCACAGAGGGGCCGAGCTCTGGAGGCTGGGCCATCGGGGCTCCACAGATGTTCAAAATGGCCAAATAGGGAGGAAATCCTAGAAACGGCCATGGAGGGGCCGGGCTCCAGAGGCCGGGCCGCTGGAGCTCCAAAGATGTTCCAAAATAGCCAAAGCGGGATGAAACTTTGAAACCACCAAAACTTAACAGAACGTTGACAAAACCTTGGTAGTTCATTTACGCACTTCAAACACATCTCAGATCCAAAAACATGTTGCCCCCAAAGTCAAAAATGTGGAAACGGGAGCGACGAGGGTCCACGGATGTTTCCAAACAATCAAGAAGGAAGGGAATTCTGAAAGGAAAGTTTTGAAACCATCGAAACTTAACGGAACATTGACGAAACCTTGGCAGTTCATTTACACACTTCAAACACATCCCATATCCAAGAAAAGGTTGCCCCCAAAGTCAAAAATGTAGAAACGGGAGCGACAGGGGTCCACGGATGTTTCCAATTAGTAAGAACAAGACAAAGGCAAAAAATAGATTATCATATTTTTGGAGTGGAAATTACTGATTATTTTGATGAAAGGATTCTAGATATAAGAGAGATCTCTCTAAAGTTCAGATAGATATTCAATAAAGAAATAGCTAATCCTACTATAGTGACATGGGAGTCCTTCTCAAAACTCAGTGGAATGGAGATCCACTTGAAGACTTATAAATCTGGAGAAGAGAAAAGATCTCAGATGTTGGTTGAGTTTGAAATTGCTTTGGGAAAATGGAAAACTAGGTTACATATTACTACAATGCTAGGGAGCAAGGACATTATTCCAATTGTCACCAAGTACCAGGAATACTGCTATAGTGACATGGGAGTCCTTCTCGAAACTCAGTGGAATGGAGATCCACTTGAAAACTTATAAATCTGGAGAAGAGAAAAAATCTCAAATGTTGGTTGAGTTTGAAATTGCTTTAGGAAAATGGAGAACCAGGTTACAGATTACTACAATGCTAGGGAGCAAGGACATTATTGCAATTTGTGACCAGGAATACATGTAAAGAGTAAAGGCACAAGAGGTGTTACTGAAGGAGGAGGAAAAATAATTGAAAGTGAAGGAGTCGAGGCTGGGAGTGGGACCATTGTTTAGTTTTTAGTTTTTATGTTATTTTCTTTAATTTGGCTCTCTTGATACTTCAAAATTTTTTTTATTTTAATTACTAAATTGGTTGCCTTCAAGAAACTGTTATCAAGAAAAAAAAAGCTCTGTTATTTTTATTGCTTTTTTGTTATTTCAATATAGAAATACAATGGTGAAGTTCATGAATGTGTAATCTTTGAGTTATGGTGTGTACTATGTGGCTTTATTGTGCTTTTGCTGATGATTTTGTCAATGGATTGTCTATTATTGGAATGATATATTTTTGGTTAGTTTGTTGTGGAATGTTTATCTATGAATAAATATTTTATGGTGATAGATGCATATGGATTTCTTAGTATAATTTAGGTGATTTGGTAGTTTAAGCTTTTATTGTTTAAGTTGTGTGTATGCCTTTATAAGTTATTTATGTTGAACTGTTAGCTTTTGTTAGCTTATAAGTTATGGATGTGGAACTGTTAGCTTCTATTCAAAGAATGGATTAATATTCCTTTTAGTTATTTATTAAATATTTTGTGAATGAGAATGCAATAGGAATTTATAAGTAGTGTGATAAGTGTTGTTCTTTAAAAAAGATGCAAAATAATATATCAAATTCAATACCATGGAATACAATATAAAATATAAAATATCACAATTTCATGGAATACAATATAAAATATCATCAACTAAATTTTGGAATATGATTCATGAAGTGCAATGATTCACAATTTCAATTTTCATTGAATACAATATAAAATATCATCAACTACATTTTGGAACAATGTAAACCGATTCATGAATCATGAAGTGTAGTATAAATACTTAAAAGTTGCTAATTCTCTTCCATTTCCCAAATGTAGTTAGGGTCCTCAAACTGACGTTCATCATCAGATAGAGTAGAAGAGTCATCTTGATTCTAAGTCTGCTCTATCTCTTCATTTTCTTTAGCTTGTGTCTCAAATTCAACATTCATTGTGTGATTTTTGTCAATGCCATATGTCCCAGTCCTATTTCCATTGCCACTGCCATCAGTACTCGCCTTTGGAATTGAAGTATTGCACAACCCGGTCCCTCTTCTTTCACATGTGGACCTCTAGATTGCAAGTGCCCTTTCAAAAGGAAATTTTTAGACATTATACACAGTTCCTTTCATCCTCAAGAAATCTTCCAAATTCTTATTTAGTTTGTTTTTTAACTTTGATTTCAAAAACCCCAATGCGCTGAAAACTCTCTCATCCTCCACTGACCCCAATATCATTGTTTGACATAAATCAACAAGTTTGAAATATTCTAATATTGAAGATCACGCAATATTTCACTCTGACCTAAGTTTTTCCAAACATTTTTTATTGATCCCAGTTCAAAGGCCTCGTCCTTGCCCATGGATTTATACTGGTCCTTCATAGCTATTGCAAAAATCCAAGATTGTTTCTAAGCTTAGCTTCATTTAAAATTCTTTTTATTTTCTACTCATTGTATATGTTACAATTTTCAAAAATTGTTCGATCAAGATTTTTACTTGAGCATGAAAATATTTTGGGTTATCTCAGTTTTCCCAAAATTGAGGATACACAATACTCTTGGCTTCAAGTATTTCATGTCGAGGGAATCTTTCACAAATCTCTAAGGAAAGAGATTTTGAAATTTCCTTCAAATTATCACTAACAGATTTAACAATGCCTTTAAAATCTTCCTCGTTAGCAACTACTTCTTTGCTAGAGCGCCTGGTTGTCTTACGTTGGTACATTTTTATCTCATATCCATGTACACAGATACATAAGTGCTCGCTTGCATTGAACTATAAATAATTATCAGGATCATTCAAATCAATAATTTTCTGCCACATGAAATAATTTGGGCCTTCTTGAGTTACATCTGGATATAGATGATTGAGGGCCAAGCATGTATGTTTACGTAGATTGGCATATTCATTAATATACATAGTTCTATCTTGGGCTTTCTTCACAAGCTCATTCATCACATCCAATATGGGGAGAAGACCAGTTAAATTCAAGAGTGGCTCTATATCACTTAACCTATGTAAGAGGTTAGGAGCTTTGTCTACTATGCTACAATTTTTGTACATCACTCCAATCAAGGATTGATATTTTGAAAGAACTCGTTGCACTGGTCCATGCAGAGAGATCCATCTAGTATTGAAATCCTTGAGAAGCTTGTTTCCTAGTATGATTCCCTCAACAAAATTTTGAAAGTCTATGAAACATTTAGGACTTCGGTAGAAGTATGCATGGATCTCGTGGACTAGATTTTCAACTTTTGATACTATAGGAAACTTGCTTACAATTTTGAATGCTAAATTCATTCTATGGGCCATGTAGTGAATGCCAAGCATGTATGGTGCACAAGTAGTTTGTAACTTTGAGCAAACACCAGTCCTTTGACCTTGCATCACTGCATCTCCATCAACTCCTACACACCCCAACTTTTTTGCAATTGTCAACTCATCCATACCTACAATTTCATTCAAAGATTTCTTGACTAGTTCAAATAAATTTTGCGATGTTGAATTGTCCTTCATTTTATGAACACAGAGAATATGAGCTTGGAGAACATTTCATTCTACATCGTAAAAATGCATATAGACCCAAGAAGTATTGTCTACCATAGTAGATTCATCTAAAGATAATGCAATGAAATTTGACTCTTTTACTTTATCCTTTAAATCTTCCTTTTCCACTACAACAAGATAGTTTTCGCATTCCCATCCAGCATTTATTGACCAATGTGAGTAGGGATAGTGAGGAACATTCAAATAAGATAATAAACCAAAATATTATGGGTAGTCTGTCATAGGATGCCCTCTGGACAAAATATGAAAAACAACACTCATTTAAATATTTTTTGACAAATTTTTTGCTTCCATTGCTTTTCCAAATTGAACCTCAAGTGTACCTTTACATGTAGCAAGCTTTGACATTTTTTGGTGATTCTCTTCATAATCCATGACATTCCTAACATGAAGACATTCTTCCTTTTATTTCCATCCTACAAGTGATTTATCATTTCTGTCTATGATTTGTTTTTCATAAAATTTATCGATATGCTTTTCTACATTGTCAATCTTTAGTAGCAATGTCTTGTCTCTTTCACATTTCCAACTACAAATTGTACATTTAGCCAATGTTGCATTTTCAATATCATTTGCTTTCCCCACTGGTATAATGAATGGGTACTTTGACAACCAACTAAGTTGAAAATTCCTTTTCATTTCCTACTTGTGCGCCCCTTTTGGTTTGTTTTTCCTTTCCTTGCTACCAACATCATTCTCATCCAAGTCAATTATCTCATTCTGGCTAACCAGGGTATCCCTTGGAGCATCTTCTATGGTATTTCCATCCTCATTTGATACACTTTGATTTAACTTAATGACAATCTCAACTTGACCTTCCAGTGGCGGTGAGGTATTGTGAATGCTACCAATATTTAGTGGAAGAGTTGATGATGTAGCTCCATATTGACTTGATGGATTAGAAGCTTTGGAAATTCTAAAGTAAGATTGTATGGTATGTTTAAGTTTAGGGTTTTTTGATGGCATCCCAGTCTCTTCACCACCCTGAGGAGTGGCAGGAGTATTTTCACCACCTTTGAGGAGTGGCAGGAGTATTTTCACCACCCTGAGGAGCAAAAGGAGCCTTACCACCTTGAGGAGTGGCAAGAGTATTTTCACCGCCCTGAGGAGTGATAGGAGTCTCTTCACCACACTAAGGAGTGGTAGGATCCTTAGCCTTGCTACTTGAGTCACTCAACATATTGATCTCTAATTTGCTTGACATATTCATCTCTCACTTCAAATAAAAACTAGAAAAAAATGCCTTCTTGTTTAAGAAGGACAAAGAATAATAATATAGATCCCATTCCCTACTCAATAGATCATCTTTAAGACTAAAGAAAGAATAGAAAGGAGATAAAGAAAACTTATTATTATAACTAATAACACTATGAAGAAATAAGATAATGGATTTTAAAAGATGTGTATTACCATAGTTGTATGGTGAGGATGAGGAATGCCGGGAAGTAGTGGCAGGGTTCGAGTTTGAAATTTTTTGAAGATGCAAAGACGAATGAGGATGATCCCAAACCAGATGGAGGATTTATTTGGCTGCAGTTTTCTTGGGTGGGGCTTGTTGTGAAGCTGAGGCATTTGTGGGTGTTGGGTTAGGCATTGTCGTGGATGGAAGATAGAAGGTTGGCTATTGCGAGCGGGGCTGTTGGTGTTGAAGGTAAGGAGGTCTTTGTCTATAATTGGTATCCTATTTGGATCAACTTTGGAGACTATTTTTCTTTTCCTGCAATGGTTGGAAATGGGTCTTTGGCCTTTTCTCTGGAGGGTGCTTTCCAGTGGTGCTACAGGTGGGGACTCTATTGATGCCCAGGGTTGGGGTTTTGTTGTTGTTAAAGCTATTATGGATTTTGATGGATGTTGGAGGGTAAGTCTACTGCCCTTTGTGTTTTTTCGTGTTGGGTGGTTACCCCTTCCACTTTACTTCTCCTTGTATGGTGTGTGGGGTTGCTTGGGCTTCCTTGAAGTTTCTGGGTTGAAGAAGGGACTTATTTCTAGTTCTGCTTGGTGTAGTAGGATGGATTGGGGGCTTTATTTTTTGGCTCTTTCTTCTTCTCACTTCTTTTGGGATATTCGTTGCTTCCATGCATTCACTGTTTGGTGGCTTTGCAGGTTGGTTGTGGTTTCCTTTTGGTTGGGAGTGTGGGGTTTCTTGGACCTCCTTGGAGCTTCTCGGTTGAAGAAGGTGTTATTTATAATTCTACTTGATGTAGTAGGATGGCATGGGGGCTTTATTTGTTGGTCCCTTCTTCTTCTCATTTTTTCTAGGGTGTTCTTTGCTTCTACACTTCCTCTGTTTGGTGGCTCTCTTTTGGGGGTTTTTCTAACACGGTTGTAGTTTCCAAATTGTTGGTGTGAATTAATGTATTGTACCTAGATAATTCATTCACTAGGTAATTAGGGGACATATTCACATGATTAAGTTTACTTCGGAAAAATATTCTTTCTAGAAGTCTTAGTTGGCTTTTCTAGAACTTATCTTATCTAGCTAATGCATCATTTCCTAGGTGATTAGGTTATAAGATTATGACATTTTTCAACATCATGTTCATTACTACATTTCAAGCTTTCCTTTATAATCAAGGCATCTTATGTACATTTGCAATTAATCAATCAATATTCAACCATTAATCAATCTTGCATTGTGAAGCAAGATTTCTTGCCATTCTCTCTCTTGTGGAAGTGGTTTTGGTCGCAACTGTTCCTGGGGGTGTTGGGGATTCAACATTTACTCCTACAGGGGGTATCATTGAGTCCTCCATACATCATGTTTATTTTTTTTGTTTTCTCTCTTTTGGGGAGGATTTTTGTTCCATTGGGTTTTCTCCTTTTCTCCACTTGTGAGAGAATTGCATTATTTGCATTTGCATTGTAAATGGGTACCTAACATGGCCTTGTACTCGGAACCCATGGTCATAGTCTTTGCATAGATTGCATAATAATCTTCTCCCTAAGTTGCACTTAAGGGGGGGTGTTGGTGTGAATTAATATCTTGTACCTAGATAATTCATTCACTAGGTAGTTAGGGTACATATTCACATGATTAAGTTTACTTAGGAAAAAGATTCTTTCTAGAAGTCTTAGTTGGCTTTTCTAGAACTTATCTTATCTAGCTAATGCATCATTTCCTAGGTGATTAGGTTGTTGGTTTTCTCATGTCATAAGATTATGAAATTTTTCAACATCATGTTCATTAATACATTTCAACCTTGCCTTTATAAGCAAGGCATCTTATGTACATTTGCAATCAATCAATCAATAATCAACCATTAATCAATCTTGCATTGTGAAGCAAGCTTTCTTTCCATTCTCTCTCTTGTGGAAGTGGTTTTAGTCGCAACTGTTCCTGGGGGTGTTGGGGAGTCACCATTTACTCCCACATGGTATCATAGCTCTCTAGGTGTTGCAGATTCCTTCCTAGATCTGAGGGTATTGTGTTGGCTTGAAGAGATTTGCTGGGTGCAAATTGAGGTTTCAATAACCTCACAGTTGAGATCAAAAGGTTCCGTAGAGGAATTTTGACAGTAAATTCATCCATTTTAGGTAAAAAAAATTTTGAGGAAAAAAAAATTTTGCTGGGACAACCCCTTGTGCGGCACAATTTTCCTATTTTTCGTAAAAAAATATTTTTGTAAAATATTTTCTACGGTATTGTTATTAAGTTATGGGGAAAAATTTTATTGTAAAATCGAGCAAATTTTTTGTATAGTCTCAACCTTTATTGTACCTATATGTAGTACATGTGGTGTAAGCACTAATCACAGGTTAGCTGGATTTGTTGGCTCCACCGAGCCCCCCTTTCCGTCATCTGCTTGTTAAAATTTCATCATCAAGTATAGGGTGCGTAGGCTTAGGCCAATGACATCATATCAACGGGTCTTTTGACTATCTTTGCACTGAGTATTCCATCATCGACCGACATCCTTTCCTACAAAATTGATGTCCTCTCTACAATGGTCGACGCTGTTAGTTGGTACCATTGGCGTCATACATAGGTACATAGGCTTCATTAGTGGATGGTTATTTTTCTACCATTGTTAGGGTTTGCCTGCGTATTCCCCCATCAATCGATGTTAACTCAACTTGCAGCAGCTGTCCCATCATCCTCTCATCAGCGTATACCATCTGCACATATCTTTGGCATCATCTAGTACAAAGGACATCAAATCCGGTAGGGGTCTTATCAGCTGGTTTTCATCGCAGAGGGTTATCGGAAAATTCTCATGAGATTTGGCCTCGGTCACAGCATAAAGGTACAAATTGGCATTGCATGGTTTATTTTTCAGCCTGTTAAATATTGCTATCGACATTTATATTACAAAAACTTTGTTTAATTTGCATTGGCTAGTGGTATTATTGTAATGAAAATTGCATTTAGGCTAATCATATTGTATTTTGTTGTCGGGTTGGTTTTTTAATTTTTGCCAATGAGGTCACATGGAAAACCTCTGTTAAGTCCTTGAGAGCTATTTTATTGCTCCAACTTATCGTTCACTATCTTGTGTTTGCCACCCAAAGTGCCTTTTATAGGCCTTTTTTTTATTTTTTCACAACTTTTGCATACGGAGGCCATTTTTCAAAAACAAAATATCATCGGAAAGGTGAAGATCTGAATTTTTCAGTGGTGCAGATATTTTATAGAGATTTTGTAGTTTTGTGCCTCTTTTTCTAGGTTGAATCTAGTGTTGGATCTCAGTTGTGTCAAATAGTTTGTCCTTGATGACAAAATCCCTTTCAGATGATCATGGTCCAGATTTGATGATAAAATCTCCTTCAATTGGTTCTATTTGTTGAGAGTTTCAAATTGGTCTTTTATGCTGTATCATGGTACAAATTTAATGACAAATTTTTTTATATGGCTTATTTGTCTTGGCATTCAGTGGACAGTTTACATTCAAAATTTTCATATTGGGTTACATTTAGATTCAGTTTACTTTCATAATTTTAATATATTTTGGTACTAATCAATTTGAGCCTCATGCAGATATAGGTTATCTTATTTGTACTTGTATTTGGTTCATGGTATTGGTTTTCAGCTTCAGGCCCTATTTTTAGTATCAAAATTATGATCTTGGTCTCCACTCATTCAGGCATAAGATTTCATGGTTTACTCAGTAGTATTTGAATTGGTATCTCATTGATGATCATGGCACATGTGGTTCAATACTTCGATACTCTGTTTCATTTCTGACAGTTTGTTTATTACATCAATTCATTCATATATAAATTAATCTTGGCATAAGTTTCATATTACTCTTCATGAAGAAATCACCATTTGCAAATTTCACTTGGTTTTGGTTGGTATTCTGAAGATTCATTTTATGACTTGGTGAAAGTCATATTTATGGAAATTCCCTTAATGATCATCTTGGGCATAATTTGATGGAGATACCATTGGTAGATGATTTTATTTAAAATCATATTCTATTTGCATTACTTTAAAGGTCATTCAAAAGGGACGTGGCTTTGACTTGATTCGTCATTTTATCAACCTTATTGAATTTGAAAATGACTTTGGTTAAAGTCATCGATAGCCATCATACATTTCTATACTTATCATTTCCTTTGGAGATCATGTGGTCAACATCATTATTTAATTATTTGGTCTTTCTTAATAATGTGGTCGGCAGATTTTTTTGTCTTTGACAACAAACTTAGCAAGTTTTTGAGCTGTCATTATTAAGTCTTGTGACTTATGTAGATTTCAAACTTCATTATGCTCTTTTGAATTAGTCATCGAATGAATTGGTAATAGGAAAGTTTAGGGAAAATCATTTTCTTTTTGGCTGAGTACAAAACCCTAGGCACCATCATGAAGACATTGTGATATGTAAATTCTTTTGGGCTCCCTCTATGTCAACTTGCTAAGGTTTTTGAAATTGACTCATTATGAGAGCTCGACCATGTTGTTCTCTCTGAGCATGGAAAGTTTGTGTCGATTGTGAAGTCAATGGGAGAAACTATTGTGGTTGGCATCAAATCTTTGGTATTTATTTATTTATCTTGCTGCATAATCAGGTATCATTCTCATCTTTTATTGTGTCTATTTTTAGCAAACAATTGTCACAGTTTTGCTCAAATCTGAAAAAGCATAAGCATTCTTCTTATGGTAGAAGTTAACATATTTCAGTTATTATGGAAATAAGGTGTTTGATTCTCTTTCAAACTGACTCAGTTGTGAAGGTTTATTATCACTATTTTTTACCTTCTAAAACTGCTCTCTGCATTTCGGTTACTTGAGGCAAATGATGCCCTGACAGAGTATTATTATTCTTGCTTTGAGGGTTTGTGATTTACAGTTGGTGGGCAGTCGTACTTTTTAAAAATCTAGTAGTTTCATTGTGAAACGATCTCATACGTTTCAAATATGATGGATTTTACATATTAAATAACTTCAAATGGCTATTTTATTTTAATATGCATCTGGTTTTGTAAAAAGCACTTGCAGATTTGAAAAGGGACTTTGATTTATGCTTGTCACTTTATTGACTACCTGGTGATCAGGTGTTACTCTGGCAGATACTTATTCACTAGCATCTTTTTCCTGAATTTAGAAAGGAAGTTTCAACTCTCCTTTGACCTCAAATTACTATGAAGATTCTTTTGACATACATACTTAAAAATTGTATAAAAAACCAGTGTTGAATACACTGTGAGAACTTCAGTTGTTATTGTGAAACTTTTCTCTTTGGCTGTATCAAGAAATGTATTACTCTGTAGCAAAAATCTGAAAAACAAAAAAGATGCATAGATATATTGTAAATTTTCTCTATGTAATATTTTAAGGATTCAACTTCTGGATTCTTAGGGTATTAGGTAGATGAGAATATTGAGATCCTTGAGATCACTTGAAAATAGAGAGATCTTCTGATAATTTTATTGATTCAGAAATATAATTTGAGGGGTTGGCACTCCTTGAGATTGATATCTCTAAATAAGGGGTTGGTGCTCCTTGAGTAGGTGCTCAAAAATAAACCTATAAGGCATTGTAAATAGTTGATTAAAATATTAATCCTGCAAGGCATTTAGGGAGTGGTTTTTATACCCCAGGAGGGTTTTCCACTCGGAAAAATCTTGTGTCTCCTTGAACTTTTGTGATCTCACTGCTTTACTGAGTTGTTACTGCTTTGTTCATTGATTGGTTATTACATTTCTCAATTCTGGTTCTGAATGATTACATTCAGCTTATGAATGCATTAATCATTTTAATATTGAGATAAAATCTGAGCTATGGTTAATTTTATGAAAAAATTTCAAATCTGTTTTGACACTAATTCACCCCCCCTCTCAGTGTCATTTTCACTCCAACAGCTAGATCTTTGGTTTTCACCTCCGAGCTCATATCTTTGTGCTCTGATCTTCAATTTTCTCCAAATTTGTGGCATTGGGAAGGTATTTAGGAGTACTTCAGTTGTATTCATGCACTTTTTGCAAATTTGTTTCCAGATTTTCATATTTTCAATTTGTTGCTGATTTGATAATTTGGGATACTTTGTTGTAAATTTGTAAAAAAGTGTAAATTTGTTGGGACAAAGGGGTTGATTTCTTGCATCATGAGGGAAAATTGTTGTTCTATCTCATTGTATCATGGATTTGACAAAATTTTTACTTCTAAATCCATATAATTATCATGAGTGGAAATCTCAAATGGAGTTATTATTGTTAAAATTGAAATTTCAAAGAATAACATTTGGTCAAGATCCAGAACCCGCAGGAGCAAAAGAGAAAATAAAATGGCTTGATAGAAGGATGAAGCTCTTGGTACTTTGAATTTTTCCATTTCTCCAGATCTTAGATATCATGTTGCATCTTGCACTCATCCTAATGGAGCTTGGACTACTTTAGAGAGTCTCTTTGGTAAGCCAAATAAGATGAGGAAATATAAGTTGGAGAATGAACTAATGGGTCTTAATCCTTCAAATTTTGACAATATCCAAGACTTTTTCTCTAAGCTCAATTCTCTCATATTGCAGTTATCTAATTATGGGGTTACTAAAGAGTATGAATAGTTCATTCTTTCTATTCTTGCTAAGCTTGGTCCTGATTATTCAGTGTTTGTTTCTACTTTTTATGCTACAATGGATGCCCTTGGCAATGCATACAAAATGCCTTCTCTTGATGAATTTTCAGCTCAACTCACATGGGCACACTGAAATCCTCTACATCCCATGCTCTTGTTGCAAAGGATACAAAGGCTTCAAGTGGAAAAGGTAAGAAGCAGAACAAGGCTCCCAAGTCTCATGAGCAAGGTAAAGATTCTCCTTCAGATAACACTCCTGAGTCCACATCCTCTTCAAAAGAGGAATCATCTAGAATGAAAAAGTCAAAATGTACATATTGAAAAAGACTAGGACATGATGAGCATAGATGTTACAATAAGAAGATTGATGAACTCACACACCTTCTTCAAAAGAATAACATTCAGGTACCCTCATCAGTTTCTTCTACTTCTTCTTCAACATCTCAATTAGCAGCCCCATCATCATCATCTCAGTCACAGGATATAGGATCTACATCTGGGCTACACAAAATTAAAGGACAAGCACTCTTGGCCTCTGCAAGTCCTGGTTCTCATAGATGGCTTCTTGATTCAGGGGCATCTCATCATATGGCATCTTCTATGGACATGTTCTCTTCTTTTGAGCCTTGTAATTCACCTCATATTTTGATGGGTAACAATACATATATGAAGGTACATGCAAAGGGTTCTATTGATATGGGGGAAGGGACTTTCAATGATGTTATTTGTGTTCCTTCCTTGTGGAGGACTAATCTCCTTTCTATTTACCAAATTACTCATGGGGGTCAAGGTAAAACAGTTGAGTTCACTCCTGATAGGGTATACATAAGGGACTTGGAGAGTAAGGATACTTTTGCTATTGAGATGGTTGATCATTCATCTCGTGTATATTCCTTTTCACATTTTTCTTTGAAAGATGATAATGTCCCTTTGACTGCATCACACACTCCATTGAGTGTGAACCATGATAGTGAGGAGAAGTTTGGTCATCTACACCTTGGTATTCTAGAGACCAGTGTTGAGCTTCGTACTCCTCCACCTCCTACTTCTTCAACCATTGATGCTTCTATTTAGCAAGATGATCATAGTTTATCAAATCTTGCTTTGTGGGATGAGTATTTGATAGGTATCTCTAACTTGTTCATGGAGTCTCATACTACAGATTTGGAGGACACACTTGAGGGGATTTCTCTCCTCTTTGATGACAGTTTCAGCACAACTGTTACACCATCTTCTTTGTCTTTGGAGATTGATATTCATGAGTCTCCTCCTTCACTTGATTTTTCATGTTTCTTGGTTGAGTTTGACCATGATTATGTTGTGGCTCATTCAAGCTTGGAGGCTCCTCATCAGTTTTTAGAGACATACATGTTGAGCATTCATTCTTCCTCCTTTTAGTTGGACATGGAGTGGCTTCTACATTAGCTTAGGAATATGTTTCTTCCTAAGGGAAGATGCATTGCTTGCAGACATTGGATCATCTTTTGTTTTTAAGCATTCTTCATTAGCATTGGAGCTTCTTCATCATGGGGGGTATATCTTATCTCTCTACTTCCCTCTTATGGGGGGGTAATTGATTGTATATACATGATGAATGTAGTCCTTGAGGGGTATCATTGAGTCCTCCATACATCATGTTTATTTTGTTTGTTTTCTCTCTTTTGGGGAGGAGTTTTGTCCCATTGGGTCTTCTTCTTTTCTCCACTTGTGAGAGAATTGTATTATTTGCATTTGCATTGTAAATGGGTACCTAACATGGCCTAGTAGCCGAGACCCATGGTCATAGTCTTTGCATAGATTGCATAATAATATTCTCCCTAAGTTGCACTTAAGGGGGGGTGTTGGTGTGAATTAATGTCTTGTACCTAGATAATTCATTCACTAGGTAATTAGGGGACATATTCACATGATTAAGTTTATGTAGGAAAAATATTCTTTCTAGAAGTCTTATTTGTCTTTTCTAGAACTTATCTTATCTAGCTAACGCATCATTTCCTAGGTGATTAGGCTGTTGGTTGTCTCATGTCATAAGATTATGACATTTGTCAACATCATGTTCATTAGTACATTTCAACCTTGCCTTTATAAGCAAGGCATCTTATGTAAATTTTCAATCAATCAATCAATATTCAACCATTAATCAATCTTGCATTGTGAAGCAAGCTTTCTTGCCATTCTCTCTCTTATGGAAGTGGTTTTGGTCACAACTGTTCTTGGGGGTGTTGGGGAGTTACCATTTATTCCCACACAAATGGCTGGTGGATTTCTTTGCCTATTATCTTAGTTTGAAGATTATTTTGGATTATTGGCCCATTCAGTGGAGTGGTTATGTCACTCAAATCTGGGTGTTTTCTTCCCTGTTCTTTGTTGGGATTTGTGTGGACCTGCGCTGGCATCTGTAGGAGTTTTTAAGGTAGAAAGCATGTGTCTTTCTTAAGCCCTTTGTCATGGTTTGTCCCCCATGTGCCTTGTTGTCCTTTGTTGGTGTATGGGGGCTGGTGTTTTGGTTGGACCTTTCTGTAGGTATGGAGTTGGTGTTGTATCAACTTTATTCTATGCTGAAGTTTTGAGGGTTGGGTGGATTTTAGAGATAATTTAGAAGACCCAGCTGTTATTGTTGTTGTTGCTTACTTTGGTTCTCCTCCTTACGACAGTCCTTTCCTTCCCTCTGAATACTAGGTCTTCTATTGAGGTGAAGACCTCTCCTTCGGAGGTGGAGTCCTCTCCCTCTTGGGTAGAGGTGTATTCTTTGGTTGAAGGTCTCTTCTTGCTTCTCCCATTAAGGGGGCTCCCATTTCTATTGAGGTGGAATGGTGGTTTGGATGAGCTAAGTTTTATCTCCTATAGAGGTGGAGAGAGAAAATGGTTTTAATGGAACATGTTTGGAGCCTCATTTTCTTGTGATAACCTCTCCTATAGAGGGGGAGAGGGTATGTTGATGGGAAAGGTTTTGTATATTTTTGGGGATATGCTTCTACAGACCTATGACTTAGTTGTTTCTACTAGTGGTTTGGAAAAAATAATCTACTTGAGTGATTGGTTTACTATGGCCTAGTTGTTGCAGGCTTCTCTCTTGGGTTTAAGGTCCCCACCAAAACCTAGTTTTTTTGGGTTGTTGGTCATGTCAAAACCAATGAGTTCTAAATCCATGTAATATCTAGGTTTTAGGTTGGGCAACTAGGTTTGTGGTGGTTTGGATGAGCTGGGTTTTATCTCCTATAGAGGTGGAGAGAGCAATTGATTTTTATGGAACAAGTTTGGAACCTTGTGATGACCTCTCCTATAGAGGGGGAGAGGGCATGTTGATGGGAAAGGTTTTGTATACTTTTGGGGCTCTGCTTCTATAGACCTATGACTTAGTTATTTTTGCCAGTGGTTTGGAGAGACTAACTTACCTAAGTGATTGGTTTACTATGGCCTAGTTGTTGTAGGCTTCTCTCTTGGGTTTAAGGTCCCTGCCAAAACCTGGTTGTTTTGGGTTGTTGGTCCTGTCAAAACTAATGGGTTCTAGATCCATGTAATATCTAGGTTCTAGGTTGGGCAGCTAGGTTTGGCTATTGGTTTTTCTTTGTATTGTTGCAGGGCTTTATTGAACTTTCTTTAGGTGGCTTGACCATCCTTGTCTAGGTTTTAGGTCCCTTCAAAACTTGATGGTTTTGGGTCCATTCAAAACCTATTTTCCCCTTTATCAATAACACTATGAAGAAATGATCACTCACCTTTAATTCTACATTTTCAGCTTTCGCTGACTTCCAAATTGAGAAGTGGAACCTTAGAACTAAACAAAATGTGTAAGAATAAATGACACTTTCGATTGTATTTATATCAATCCATGATTCCATATTTGGTGAATTCCATGGGATTTTTAAATGGTATATTAAAAATTTGGTGAATCTTGCATGCTTATGCAATGATAAATTATGATTTTCAAGGTGAAATGTGTGCTCAAAAGTAAATTTTTTTAATGTTATTGGCGAAATAGGTTCTTATAAGCAACTATTTATAAATTTCAATTGGTGAAATGGGTCTTCACAAGCATCTATTTGTAAATTTTAATTGGTGAAATGGGTCCCGATACAATGTTGTTTTAATAGTATTGGTAAATATGTAGGTGTTTTATTAAATGCTTCTTGGATTCCAGGAGAAAATATTGGTTGGTCCATTTGAAATGCGTAGTTTGACAATGGAAAATTTGTTTCTTAAGTATGCTTCATAAAAAAACACATTGGCGAATGGACATGCATTGGACCTATAGTTCATAAAATTTGGGCGATTTGGACACCCTACGGGGTGCGATTAATTCACCAATTTCGACTTGGTTGATTTCTAAAATTAGCCAATTGACGAAGATTCGCCACTAAAATTTTCTCTCATTGTAATGAAATCAATAAGAAATCAACATTACAATATGAAGATCAATATTAAATAAATAGAGATGTTTCATTATATTCAAATAATTTCTAAGAAATACCTATTAAGATTTTAAATATTAAAAAATTTAAAATGAAAATTAATATTTTTAAATGAGTAATAATATAATCAAAATGAATAATAATATGATTAAAATAAATAATATCATAAATCAAATTTAAAAAAAAAAATCACTTATATATTTATTATTACAAAAGAAAATATTCTAAGTAAAATATACCAACCATTAAAAATATATATAAAACTTTTAATATTGTAAAACACAAAAACACAAATTAAATAAGAATAAACTATTTTAACCTTATAGAAAAAAAAAAGAGTTGGAAAAAAATCCTAAACAATTATATGATAAAAATAATATAAACGATAAAAATTTTGTTACAATTTCACATGGAATTGGGCTTGAGACATATGCTTTTGACTGTTTTAATAAATTTGATGTGTCTATCTCCCATTCTCCTTTCTAAAAGGATGTGGATGGACAAGAGGAAGCGAGAGGATGTTAATAGTTACAATATTTTTTAAAGGTTGAATTATTCAAATTTTTTAAATAAATAAATTTTAAAATATATTGTGTTATAATAGTTTATTGAAGATATATATGTATTTTTATTATTTATTGTTTTAAAATACAAAATATAGTGATAGATTATATGGTAAAGGGTTTTGTTTTAAGATATTTTTAAGTGGAAAGTAAAGATATAAATAATCAGAATAATTTATTCTTTTATAATTAAAAATGATAGGTCAAATCAATTATAAATTCTTGAATAATTGTAGGTTTTAGTTGTTTCAATTTTATAAAATTTGTAATTTTTGTTGTGGATTTAAGCATAATAGTTTTAGTTCTTCTACATTTTTTATGTGTTTTTTGTTTGTCTCATTTGTAAAGAGTAGGTTATCAATGTTGTGTAAATACAATGAGCAATGGAATAAAACATTAAAATTCTAGTTTATATTCAATGTACTAACTATTTTGTATATTTTTCCTTTTGTAAGATATTGGGGGACATTTAATTATCTATTAAATTAAAATAAAAGATATGATTTTAGTATGAACAATTACAAAGATTATGAAATATGCATGATTGAAGGGATGATAATTATAATGACAACAATTTTGAAAATTCATTATAAAATGAAGTAAATGAATAATAAATTTTATAATTAAATTAGAACATTTAATAACTTTTGAAAACCAATTTAATCTAAAAAAACATTAAAAACAATTATCATCGTTATTATCATATAAATTTTATTAATTTAAATTAAACTTTGAAATAAAAATATATTTATAGTTTAAATGTATAAATTTTAAATTAATTAAAAACGTATTTAAACAAAATTCAACTTGAGAATTGATTGGCGAAGTCACCCTCAAATTTTGTCTCTCGGTTTTCATAATCCTCCTCGCCCTCATCCTTTTCCGAGAATTTTAGGTCTAAGCATACCACTTGCGGTTGCCTAGGCGAATATTAATATGTGCATGGGCAATAAAGGTATGCACACCCACCTATGATTGGGATCAATCCAAGTGCAAAGAGACGCACCGCTGCTGATGCCCTGCGATAGGTGGAGGAGAGTCTCCTGAATAGGTCTCACACTTTGCTCCATTAATTCCATGTACATTATGTCGAAACCATCCGAAGAAAGCTCCGCTATTTTCTACCTCACCATCTCACAATCTTCTTCATTTGACGAGTATAGATCGCCACGTGTCAACAGGAAAGCAAGCTTTTCGACGCCCGCCGGGAAGGTGGAAGACTCTGCCACCACTCCAACAACAATATACCTTCAATTTACGCAAAGAATGAGGTAACTGCAACAAGTTAATTTCTCGATCAGTCCTAGAAGGAAACATAAAACTGATATCTATATTCCGAACCATAGATAGAAAAAATAAATGCTAAACTTACGTCGCAAAACCTGTTGCCACTTCTTATGCGGCCCTCGAAAATTCCCAACCTTATAAGCTTGTTTAACTTCATCGGTGAATATTTTCCCTTATCAACTCTGAGATACTTTAGATTTACAAATTTTCTGGTGCATACTCGGGTGACTGTTGTTCCGCTTGTAAAACAAAAAAAAATCAAATTTCCCATCCTATCTAAATGTTCTGCCTGGAGTTGGAATGCAAGTTCATTGTCGACAATTTTAAAAATAGAATAAAATCTGTTTGTTGGTTACATTTTGTAACTGTTTTTGGTTGCCCGATAGTTTCCCACCGTTTTTGTTTTGCAATTGCTTGTTACCGTTGGGTGGTGTAACTGTTTTTTTATAGCTTCTCGTTTTTATATGTAAACAATTTTGCTAATAAAGTCGATGACATTCGCTAGTTTCAGTCAGTGAATAAAGAACATATTTTTTCTTACCTTTCTCGTGGTTTTATCACAGTTTATTATTTATCATAATTTCTGGTTTATTCATCTGAAAACTGTGTACTGGCATTCGTTTCTTTTAGTTTATCTAACATATGGCATCATAGCAGGTTTGAGGTTTGATATGATGACGAATGATAACAGTATGCAGCTACAAATTCCTAAATTTAATGGGAAAAAAATATGATTTTTGTAGTTTTCAAATGAAGATTTTTTTCAGATCAGAGGAGCTATGGGATTTTGT
Organism: Sequoia sempervirens; assembly: GCA_007258455.2. Taxonomy (NCBI): domain Eukaryota; kingdom Viridiplantae; phylum Streptophyta; class Pinopsida; order Cupressales; family Cupressaceae; genus Sequoia; species Sequoia sempervirens. The sequence continues at coordinate 319,324,768 of VDFB02270651.1, read as the reverse complement.
GCACAATGGGTATTCAGAATTAGCAGATGCAGCAGCATTCGCAGTACTCACACAAAATGAGAGGGATTTACTATGGGATAATTAGAAGAAGGATTATAAAACATTATTGTTCATAGTGCAGGGTCATGATGAAACACTCCTTCCAAGAGTTATAGTCACTTCAAAGGAAAAAGAAGCATGGGATCTCCTTCCACAATCATTTCAAGGTACAAAAAGAGTAAAAACAGTTCGCCTACAAATGCTTAGGAAAGATTTTGCAATTTTACAAATGTCAGATTTAGAAAGTTTAAGAGATTTCTTTACTCATAGAATGGGGATAATTAATCAAATGAAATCAAAGGGTGAGGTTATGTCTAACCAAAAATTTGTTGAAAAGATTTTAAGAAGTTTTCTTGCAAAATATGATCCTACAGTTATAGCTATTGAAGAACCAAAAGGTCTAATGACTTTTTCTGTAGATGAGCTTATGGGTTCATTGTACACACATGAGCATAGAATAAATAAACCTAAGGAGCCACTAGAGCAAGCCTTCAAAAGTAAGGTACCCATGAAAGAAAAAGAAGCAGCACCAAAAACATCTTTTGCACAAAGAGGAAGAGGATGACGATTTATACAAATAGGTAGAGGTCAAAGAAGCAATAAAAGTGATGAAGAAAATTGTAGTTACACTCAAGTAAGAGGCAGAGGCAGAGCTAATTTTCAGCAAAGAGGTAGAAGTTTTCAGAGGTATGATAAATCATCTATTCAATGTTATTACTGTCAAAAGTATGGACATTTTGCACCCAAATGTAGAAAAAAGATTGCAGGTGAAAGTAAACATGAAGCCCAATATGCAAATATGGTGAAGGGTAGGAAGGATATGTCTTTCTAACATGCAGCACAAAGGAGGAAATAAATGATGACAAATAGTATGTTGATAGCCAGTGCAGCAATCATATGACAAGATGCAAAGAAATATTTCAGAATTTCAATGAGTCCATCAAATCTGAAATCAAGATAGGAAATAATACAATTGCATGGGTCATGGGGAAAGGGAGGATATTAATCACAACAAGACAAGGTGAGAAAAAATATATTGGTGATGTATTTTATGTACTAGGCTTAAAGCATAACTTGTTAAGTGTAGGTCAACAAGTGCAAAAAGGCCACACTATAAAATTTGAAAATGGTAGATGCATTATTGTTGATGGTAAAAACAAGCTGATAACTAAAATACCCATGATAGCTAATAAATTTTTTCTCTTAGCATTAGAAACAATATACATTTAAGTTTCAATGCTCTTGTAAAAGATACACAGTGGTTATGGCATCTTAGATTTGGTCATTTGAATTTTGGTGGACTAAATATTTTGTATAAAAAGAACATGACTTAATAGGTTTACCATTGATGACCAGATGAAAAATGTGAAGGATGCATTATTGGGAAGCACGATAGAGAACCCTTTGAAGCAAAGGATTCTTGGAGAGCTTCATATCCATTGGAGCTAGTACACTTAGATCTATGTGGACCAATTGAAGTTGCTTCATTCTCGGGTATGAGATATTTTTTGACATTTATTGATGACTATAGTAGGAAACTATGGGTGCATCATTTGAAAAATAAATTAGACACTTTGAAGAAATTAGAGAATTTAAAGAATTAGTTGAAAAACAAAGTGGTTACTTTCTTAGAATTTGAAGGACTGATAAGGGTGGAGAATATATTTCACATGATTTTCATAATTTTTGTATTTAAAATAACATAAAAGGTAGCTAACAACAAGGTATACACTTTAGCAAAATGGTGTAGCTAAGAGGAAAAACAAATTTTTTTTTGATATGGTAAGGAGTATGCTTAATGCTAAGAATTTACCCAAAAAATTTTGGACAAAAATAGTTTGTTGTGCAGATTATATTTTGAATAGATGTCCTACAAACTTGGTTTGAGGCATGACATCAGAAGAAGCATGGGGAGCATACAAACCTCATGTGGTTCATCTTTTTTTTTTTGGTTGTATCAAGCTTATCCTCATGTTTGAGATGCACTTAGAAAGAAATTGGTTGATAAGGCTGAAAAATAATTTTTTGTTTGGTACAGTGAAGAATCCAAGGCATATAGGTTGTACAATCCAAAGAAAAAAAAATTGTTGATAAGTAGAGATGCAAAGTTTCTTGAGGATCGAGTGGTGTTGGAAACTGAAAGAGAAATATCATCAAGTTAACATTGAAGATGAAGATACAAATCAACAACAAAATTCAGTTGTTAACATAAGAACCAGTAGTTGTAGCATTCAACAATCCGCACCAAGAAGAAGCTCTTCTTCATCATAAGGAAGCCTTTCTCCACCTAGTCATAGACATGTTTCATCAATTTGTTCATCATCATCCACCTCAGAGTCTCCAAAAGGATGACAGAAAACAAGGAGTTTGGCTGTCATATATGGGTGATCCCACAATAGTGGTTTACAATTTTTGGCCAAACTAGACACTGAAATATTTTTTTGTAACTAAATCTTCACTTTTGGACACCTATAACGACTAAACCGTGAGGAATTTGAAGATAATGCAAACTAGAGTTTTATGAAATTTTGTCTATAGATTCTAAATATATTTTTTTCAAAAATTTTGGAATTAGATTACACTTCTTTTTCCATCTCCCTCGAAAACTAATTTTTTTTATAAAACAACATTTTTTAAAAAGTGACGCTCACCGTATAACGCATCACTTTTTTTCCATGAAGGATAAAATTATAATTATTTCAAATTTAGATTCATAACTCCAATATCTAGTGCTTCCAATTGGTTAGATAGTTTTTTATTGAATATTTTTCTTTAATTAAGTTTCAAAGTCAAACCAATTATAATTCAGACATAGTGCGACCGTATAATGAGTAACTTTTTTTATGTATCAAAATTCAATTTTTTTCTCTTTGTTGGATCAAGAATTCAATATCTAGTGCACTCATATTTTTTAGATTTTTTTTTATAATGCGCTATTTTTCCACATGTGAAGAACAAGAGCTCTATTTTTTAGTGAAAACCTACATTCATGAGAAATAAAAATAAATATAATAATAAAATAAAATTTATTTAAAATTATACTTTTGGGTTTAGCTTATAATAGGACTACATACTTACAAAAAATAAATTTTAAATGAATTCATTTGATCCCCCAAAAGGTAAATCAAAAGTGGGTTTTTATCAGCATTTTGATAGGTGTAAAGGAGACTCTGTTATAGGTATGGTTTAAAACTAGTGAGATTCTATCCAAGGGGGTTTGATTTAAGGTGGTTTGATCAAAACCTCTTCAATTGCAATGCTTTAAATGGAACTTTTTAAGGCTTAACTCATTATATTTTCTAAAAAAATGTGATTTCACTGATACATTTTGTTCAATTTTTTGACGACGGGTCGTAGGAATTCTGACAGCTATTCGTCGTTGTTCGGATGTCGGGCCAGAATTTCGACGTTTCAAATGTCATCGATATTCTAGCCCAGCATCCAAACAACGACGAACAACCGTCAGAATTCTGACGACTCGTCATTGAAAAGTTGATCAAAATATATCAGTGTTTCAGCAAAAATTTGTTCCTCCGAGAAATTGTAAACTAGCTTTGTGGGATCACCCATATCAAGAAACAACAGAGCTACATGAAGATATGTCATGTTGCATTTTTTCCTAATTGTGATGTTGTTACATTTTAAGAAGCAATAAAAGATGATATAAATAGGTTAAAGCTATGAATGAAGAAATTGTAGCCATAGAAAAGAATCAAACTTGAGAAATTGTAGACCTCCCTAGGCATAAGAAGCCTATTGGAGTTTAATAGTGGGTCTATAAAAAAGAGTACAATGAGCAAGGTAAAGTGAATAAATACAAGGAAAGGTTGGTAGTGAAAGGGTAGAAGCAAAGATCAAGTATTGATTATAATGAAGATTTTTCACCTATTGCTAGAATGGATACCATTCACATGATTTTAGCTCTTTTTGCATAAAAGGGTTGGAAGCTCTTTCATATGGATGTAAAATCAACATTCTTGAAAGGTGTATTGAAGGAAAAAGTCTACATGGAGCAACCACCTAGTTTTGAGATTATAGGTCATAAAGGTAAAGTGCTCAAACAAAAGAAAGCTTTGTATGGTTTAAAGCAAGCACCTAGAGTTTGGTATGAAAGGATTGAATCATATTTCTTAAAAAATGGTTTTGAAAAATGTCCTTATAATCCTACCTTATTCATAAAACAAAATCAACAAGGAGATGTTATGATAGTTTGCATTTATGTTGATGATTTTCTTTATATTGGGAATAATGAAAACATGTTGAGAGAATTTTCAGTGGCAATGGAGCGTGAATTTGAGATGATTGATCTTGGTTTGTTGCATTATTATCTTGGTCTTGAAGTAGCTCAAAATAGTGATGGGATTTTCATTTCAGAAGAAAAGTATGCAAATGATATTTTGAAAGGTTTTGGATGGAAAATAGCAAACCAACAATTATGCCTATTGCCATGGGTGTGAAGTTGAGTAAAAAAGATGAAAAAAAAAGGTAGATTCTACTTTGTATAAAAGTTTAGTTTGAAGCTTAATATACTTAACTACAATAAGACCAGACAATGCGTGTGCAATAATCTTGCCAAGCAGGTTCATGGAAGATCTACATGATACTCATCTACAAGTAGGTAAAAAAATACTTAGGTATGTTAAAGGGACTGCAAATCATGAATTTTTTTATGAAAATAAGGGTGTTTTGAAGTTAACTAGTTATATAGATAGTGATTGGGTTGGAAACCAAGATGATAGGACAAGTAATTTAGGGTACGGTTTTACTCTTGATTTAGGTTTCATCTCATGGTCTTCAAAAAATCAACCCATTGTTGCATTGTCCTCAATAGAAGGAGAATATGTGGCAGCCACTTTAGCAGGTTGTCAAGCAGTTTGGTTACAAAGGAAGCTTGAAGCATCGATGGAACCCCAAATGAAAGAAAAAACTATATTTTTTTATAATCAATCAACCATTATACTTTCTAAAAATCCAATCTTCCATGGAAGAAGCAAACATATAGACATAAAATTTCACATCATTAGAGAACTGGTTAAAAATAACGAAATCAAAATTTCTTATTGCAGTTCCAAAGATCAAGTTGTTGAATTTTTTACAAAGCCTTTGAAGGAAGAAGCTTTCAATGGGCTGAAGAATCATTTAGGGATGAGAAACTCTCCCACAAATCACATTTTAGATAGGATGTTAAAAATAGAATAAAATTTATTTTCTGGTTACATTTTGTAACTGTTCTTGGTTTCTTGACAGTTTTCCACAATTTTTGTTTTGCAACTACTTGTTACCATTCCGTGGTGTAACTACATTTTTACAACCACTCATTTTTATAGGTAAAAATTTTTGCTAGTAAAGTTGATGACATTCACTAGTTTCAATGAGTGAATAAAGAACTTTTTTTTCTCTACCTCTCTCATGGTTTTATCACAATTTATTGTTTAACATAATTTCTAGTTTATTCATTTGAAAACTATGTACTGGCATTCATTTCTTTTAGTTTATCCAATAGACAATCCATGGAAGCTAAATTCCTTTCAATTTCTCAAGTCTCTGCAAGTACAAAAGTTAATATTTTAATAATAATATGCTTTCAAGAAATTAACAACTTGCATTAAAGCTTGTTTATACAAGAGAATAGACTTATCTTGTATACTACACTGCATTTATCCCATTGGAAAATTTAAATAATATATTGAGCAAGAGTCCTTCTAAAAAATCATGTAGAAGGTAAAAATTAGATTCAAAACATACATGTGGATCTTCAAGAATATTAGCTAGAGATTGTAGGTTGCTTATTCTATCTGACATTGACAATTTTTTGCTTGTCTTAAAATGAGATCATGAAGTACTCGAAAATTGGAGATTTATACCAGCCCTGCATCTTCTAGTTGTTAGAGGAGGAAGAATAAAATAGTTACAACAAAACAAAAATAAGAATTAAAATTGAGTCAATATTTGTATTAATACCATTTGCTAAAGATAGAGCTACCAGTGCTCTTCATCCATACATTCATCCCATATAAAAAATAAAGTATCAAACCCTCACTTTTTTTTACAAAAACAAAGTGTCGGGAGAAGCTTCCAAAATACACACAAAATTGGAAGAGTCTAGATACATTGAAGAGGAAAGTAGAAGATAGAAATAAATGTGGTAGATGGAGTAGATACATAGATGTGGCAGGGGAGATTAAATATGCACAGCTAGAAGTCCATGTCTGCCACCACTCCCCCTTAATCTTCACTACCATGTATGTGTGCAATTCTAATTCCTTCCCCAAGATGCTCAATTTTTTTTTTTCAAGCGGCTTTGTGAAGATGTCTACTAGTTGTTCATTGGACCTACAAAACTCAAGATATATGTCACCATTGTTCAACAATTCTCGAATAAAATGATATCTTGTATCAGTATGCTTGCTCTGTTTATGAAAGACATGATTTTTAGATAAAGTAATTGCTAAATTATTGTCACAATAAATTTCCATTTGTTCTTCTTGAAATGCCTCAAATTTGAAAGTACTCTTCTCATCCATACTATTTGGCAAGATATTGATGTGGCTGCAACATATTCCACTTCAGTTGATGAGAGTGTCATGATTGGTTGTTTCTTTTATGCCCAAGAGATAAAATCTAATCCTAGATGAAAGATATACCTTGAAGTTATTTTTCTATCATCCATGCTACCTCCCAGTCACTATCTATATATCTAATCAATTTGTAATCATCTGAATCTATATATACAAAATCCCAAAGCTCTTTGTTCGAGCTATATACCTTAAAACTCTTTCTCCAGCTTTCCAATGTGATTCTTTTGGTTTTTCCATGAATCTAGAAATGAGACAAACCCCATACATTCAATATCTGGTCTTGTGGCGGTTAGATACATAAGGCTTCCAACTAATCTTTTGAATAAGGTTGCATCAACACTAAGAATTTTGTCATCATTACTAAGTTTTAAACCCAATGCAATAGGTGTAGGAGATGGATTCACTTTTGTAATTTAAAATATCTTCAAAAAATCATTAGCATACTTGCGTTGACATATAAAAATTCCTTGATCATTTTGACTTACCTATATCCCAAGAAAATATTTCATGAGTCCAGAATCGGTCATATGAAATTCTCTTTCCATGGTCGCCTTGAATGAGTTCAAGGACATGTTACTTGTGAATATCAAATCATCTACATACAATCACACTATCAAGATTTCTCCTTCATCATTCACTTTGCCATACAAATTTGGTTCATTTCCACACTTGCTAAACCCATTATTTGTAAAATGGGAGTCTATCCTACTATACCAAGCTCTAGGAGCTTGCTTCAAACCATATAGTGCCTTTTTTCAGTTTGTATACCTTATGTTCTTGTCAATTCAATGGAATTGGCAATGTAGTGGCTTGTTTAAAAAAATGGGTCCAAGAAATGGGGTCTCCTGGTGATTTACATCACTAGGAGCCCCATTTCTTGGACCCATTTTTTCAAATAGGCCATTTTAGGATGCTAGTTTCACCCACTAGCTTGCCAATTTAGGATGCCAATTTCACCCACTAGCTTGCCAATTCAGTGAAATTGGCAATGTAGTGGCCTATTTGAAAAAATGGGTCCAAGAAATGGGGTCTCCTAGTGATTTATATCAAATCACTAGGAGAGCCCATTTCTTAGACCCATTTTTTCAAATAGGCCAATTTAGGATGCCAATTTCACCCACTACCCATTTTTTTAGGCAAGCTAGTGGGTGAAATAGGCATCCTAAATTGGCCTATTTGAAAAAATGGTTCCAATAAATTGGGTCTCTTGGTGAAAAAGGGTTGGGAGACCCCATTTCTTGGACCCATTTTTTCAAACACGCCAATTTATGATGTCAATTTCACCCACTAGCTTGCCAATTCAGTGAAATTGGCAATGTAGTACAGTCTATTTGAAAAAATGGGTCCAAAAAATGGGGTCTCCCAATCATGTCAATCATTGGGAGACCCCATTTATTGGACCCATTTTTTCAAATAGGGTAAGTTAGGATGCCAATTTCACCCACTAGCTTGAAAATTTAGTGAAATTGGCAATGCAGTCACCTGTTTGAGAGGGATAGGAGTAAGTGAGAGACACTTGAGAGAGGGAGAGGGAGTAAGGGTTAATGGTAGAGGGTAGAGGGTAGAGGGGAGAGAGATAGGAGTGAGAGAGAG